>QJSC01004495.1:0-50494 GCA_003697955.1 Calidris pygmaea | reverse complement strand
GAGAGTCTGGCCTTTTGTAAACTCCCTCTATTGGAGTCAAACATGATCCTCATTCTCTGCTCATGATATGGAGAGTTTTCCCAGTTATCAGAGATCCCCAGAGGACTCCTCTTCCCTGACCTCTGTGGCATTAGACCTCAAACCTGCCTATCAACTTTTCTGTGGTGGCACACACTGCACACCCTTGCAGTATATATTAAGCAGCTGGACACATGCCAAGATGACCATTTAAATTATTTTTAAGACTCACTACATTAATGGATATGGGATTGTGTGTCAGATCAGTCAAGGGCATTTTCCATCCTGGACAAGATTTAGAGCTAAAAGAAAATGCTTACTTCAAACCATAAATTTACAATACATGACATTCAATAAATAAACAATTAGATAAATGAATAGATAAAAATACTAAGTTCTGTTATGTTACTAAGGTTATATTTTATTAGTTTTCTTTTAATAATTATTCAATTACTAAGTTTATATCTAGTAATAAAGATGCTTCTTGGCTGTTTCAATATGTCAGCTCTTTATAGAATCATAGAATTGTCTAAGTTAGAAGAGACCTTCAGATCATTGGGTCCAACCATCAACTTAACACTGACAAAACCATCACATAGAATCATAGAATTGTCTAGGTTGGAAGGGAATTTGATTTCCTCTTAGAAAATGGTCTATTTTCTTGACTGCTGCTGTCCTTCCTGCCCCCCGTAACTATTATTTTCTTATTTCCAAGAAATGTAGAAGGATGTTTGGAAGGGACTCTTCTTCAGTGCTGCCCCTTAGTCATTCCCTGTTCCTCTGACTGGGGTTTCTGCTACTGTGATGGAGGCATGAGAGTTCTACCTTCTCTCCTCATTCTCCTCTTTCATTAGTCCAAGTACCAATAATCTTAATTACATATTTCCTCCTTCAGTCTTCTTGTTTCTATTATAATTCTGAGGAGATATATTGTACATCTTCATGCACTGTTTTATGAGAAATTGTACCTTGAAGTGTTACATTTATAACTAGTAGTATTCTGTTAACAAAGTATGAAGACCAAACATAGTACCAAAGATGTTGAAATTAAAAGAGGAATGCCTTGACTGACCAACACATTCACTTCTACCTGCAGACTCTTGGGGTTATGGGATTTCTTCTGGAATATTTTGTTATACTCCCATGATCCTTTCCTTGTAGTATCCATAAGGTTAGGGTTTCATTTCCAAAGCGATGCACAAGGTATCCCAAGCAAAGGCCTTAATTGGAATACAGATATTATGACTGCCTTCTGTTTTCAGCTTTCCCAAGACACTTTTTCTGAAAAGAAAGTGAGTTTTGCCTGTGTGACTCCTCTTCAGCATCCCATTGCATGTGTACACTGTCCCCATGTTCTCATTGTATCCAACACTTGGGTTTGCAGAGTCTCTTTACTCTGTGAGTCAACAGAAGAAACTAAAAGTTATCCATAAGGAAGATCCTGCAAGAAAACCTTGGGCCACAAAAACTCACCTTCAGCAGCTCATCTTTAAAGACATAATAAAACCTTCCAACCATTTGCTGGTAATATCAACAGGTATTTCTGTATTTCTATTTGTTGAATTTTCAAAGTAATTGTAGGAGCAATGAAAACTTGCAGTAAGTTATGAAGTTGAAGCTTTTTTCCTGCTCCGTTTTTTGGCACTACACCAATTCCTGTCACCTCATTCCATGAGCAACAGTATATTAAGCGACGTGACAGATGTTAGTCACGTGTGGTCTCTTTCTTTTTAGTAGCTCACTTTATGTCACTTCCAATCCTCAGGTGGTGTAAATTAGAGCAGCACCATAGATTGATGATGGCTTATGCCGGGGGAAAAAATCTTTCTCTTAAACCTGAGCGATAAAAACTCTTCTGAAACAAATTTGAAAAATCACCTCCCTTGGCTTTTTTATTTTATTTTAGAACAAAAGGCTTGAAATAACTGTTTGCAGCACTCCTTCAAATGCTAAATAGCTCTTTTACATTTCTTCTTAAGCATGTACGCACACACAAATTTTAGAACTAAAATAAAAAGATGAAAAAGAAAGGGTGAGTAGTCTTGAAGGATTCAATAAACTGTGAAAGGCTATGAATTATGGAAAAGCAGAATGAAATTATTAGATACCTAAAAGCCAGGAAGATGACACCCACCTTTTAATGTCAAAACTAAATGGACCCATTTATAATCCGAGATTACCTTTTATTTTTCTCATGCTTGGTATTTTCACGAAGTCCGAGTTTAAATGTACATACAGATATGTTGAGCCGTTATCTCTTCCCGCTGATTTTCCGACACATTTAGTGTGGGTCTAAGCCCATTGTTTTGGATAGTCTTTTGACTTCATTGGCTTCCTGCTGATTCGAGCTGCTGTTCATGACACAGGAGTCAGGTCCTGCCTCATAGCAGTGTCTCTCTTGATGAAAAGTTGAATGCAAACCTCTTCCCATTGTAGCAATGCCATTCAGTTATCTCAGATGGCATTCTGTTGAGAAATTCTCCCTCCTTCAAGCACCAGAGTGCATTGTGACATCAAAGAGGATGAAATTAGGGCTGGAGACAGTCTAATTTTCTTTCCTTAAAGCATAGGTTGTTGCCAGCAGAGGCACCCTCCTGTGAACATTCTCGTAATTAGTGAGACTGGCACATAGTTGTCCCAGAACCAAAAAAATTAACCTTTCTGGGGTCACACCTTTTCCCCTCCCTCCTCTGTTTTTGGTTTTATTCATTTGTTTGACTGATCCATGTAGATTCACTGGGATAAGCATGGGCTTGGCCAATGGTCATTTCATACCATAGCTGGTGCTCCAAGGTCACGTTTTTAATTACTAACATGCTGTGAAAAGGTAGTCCTTGTTCCCAAATATTTAAGAATTATCTTTCTTAGGCAACTGCAGCAATTCAATTGAAGCACTTTACCTTGCATGTCTCAGCAGCGAGGACGGTTGTGATACGCGCCATCTGCCACACACCATTCATACAATGTAGTGGCCATGCTGTGTTTGCACTGAGGGCTTTGATGCATGCTGGGGGACAAATAGTGGTTTGGTGGACTCTAGAGAACGCCCTGGCATGAATGGCATTAAGGACCACATCTGGTCAAAGCACAGATGATATAAATGACAGATTCCCCTTTGTTGGTGGCATAGAAAGGTTTTTTGGAGAGATACAGGACTGCAACAAGGGAATGGAAGTCTGATGTAAAAAATGCATAAACTCTAGGGTCTTGCACTAGTTCTGATAAATAATTTCTTTGCAGCTTTCAGCTCTATTAACATAATTTAAGCTGGGGTTTTTATGCAGTAACTCTACTTAGATTGTCTCAGAGGGGCTGCTAATGTGCTGTTCCTCTTTTCAAAGCTATTTAGTCTGGCAATGCCCAGAGGGCTGTAAGGAGACTTGAATTGGGGCCCGGCAGTAAGTAGTGTCGCTTGCCTATGGCTTCAATTCTGGGAACACATCAATGCAGCGTTATTGCTTTGTTGTGACTTAGGCTTTGTATTCCACCATCGTAGCACAGAAAAACAACAATAAAAGATTTCACCATGGGAGGTGAAAATGAATTCCAGTATACTTTGCCTCTTCCCGTCTAGTTTATCTCTTCCCTGTAGCAAGACAACCACTCATTTATATGACTAAATAGGGCAATTATACCCTTTTCTAATCTATACAGTTTATGCTGTTTGCTTATTATTTTAATTGGCAACAAACTTTAGGCACACATATACACAGGGGAAAAAAGCCCTTTCAATAACGTGTTCACTGTAACTCCATCTCCACAAAGGACAACTCAGTTTTGCAAAGGACACCTGGCAACAGATAGATTGGAAAATGTGCTGATTTGATGGTGCTAGGGACATTCTGGAGCAGGGTCTTTCAGTAGGATTTTATTATTCACAGAACTTTGTGGATTTTAGTGCACAAAACTTGAACAATATGTACTTTCAAAAGATCAGCCAGTTCTGGCTAAGGAAAATGTCCTTTTCTATGAGAAATGATATTTCAGATAAAAAAATAGAAAATTTTCCTGTTGCTTTTTCTTTCTCTTAAAAATTCCATTGAGTGGAATGGGAAAGCATTAAAGGGAGAGCCTGTAAAGTTCTCTTTCTGACCAGCTTTACTAGACAGGTAAAGAGTTCAAATTGGAAATGTTTATTCAATATCTAGAAGCTTTGACATTTAGAAAATAAATAAATCGAAAACATTGGCTGAAATAAGCAAGTAGTGATTATGTGATCATCTTCTGCAGATATTTGAGGGATGTAAGTTTAGATCAAGGCTAGGAGAATTCCTGCAAGCTGGCCCAAATGAAAGAAGAGCTAACGTACTATAACAGGAGAAAAATGCTGCTGTTGTCCACTTTAGCCTGTCTTTTGAGCCAAGGTCATATTTGGATCTTGGTTGTTAGCTCAAATGTTAGAAGCTCACAGTGTGATTGTGAAGATCTTCAGATACAGCTGGGTCAATGCTGTATGAGAGCAGTCTTTCAGTAAAATGACTGTAGGCTTAAACAATAGCAAAGCAGTGAACTTCCTGAGACCCAGGGTAGCTTCCAGAAGTTTGAATCTAGATCAACTAAAGAAAATATTAAAACTTTACACTGTATCATCAACAATACAATTACCATGCCATATTGCATAAACACTCAAAAGGGAAATTGCTTGGGATAATCCCATTGAGTAGAAAGAATTAACTTGGCAGAGAAAATGTTGTTAACTGTGGGGTCCTGGCCCCTTGTTTTGTAAAAGCAGCAGTGAAAACCAGGTTGACTGCTCTCTTCACTCAAGCAAGAGAGGACAAACTAAAAGCAGCATTTTTGGATGCAGGAACATGGATTGTATAACATTTATGACATAACAGAAACTTAGAGTATAACTATGTGTTACTTATATATTTATAAATAGGTGTAAAATATGTGTTTTTATGTACACACACAAATATGTGTATAATCTGTGTAATCATTTAGTGTACATGTATGCTCGTAGCTGGAGCTGAAGACATATTATTCTGTGAAATTTTATTGAAAAATAAGGTTATTTTGATTTCTATAATATTTTTTATGATTTTATATGATCTAGTGAAAAATGTCCCTGACTATAGCAAGGGGGGTTGGACTAGACGATCTTTAAAAACCTCTTCAAACTCAGAGCATTCTATCATTCTCTGATTTTATCGGTGTCAATCTATATTTCTCTTAAATTTACATCAATAAAATCACAGAATCATAGAATGCTTTGCAAGATTGCTTGGGCATTTGCACCATTGCTTGGACATCTTTGGTTTTGTACTTGAAACTGTGTTCCTTTTGTTCTAAAAGGAAATTTTTTCAGAGTTTATATATATTTTTTTCCCTAAGTTGAGAATTGCTTAAAATAAACATTTCTTAGGTCAAACAAATATTGTGATCATTCAAAAATGTACTGGTATTTGTGAGATACTTTCTTTTTAAATTTGATGTTTGGTAAAAATATGTATGTCAATTTACCATATGTTTCACCAACTGAAATAATTTTATTCTCACTTGCTGCAAATTGTCAGCAAGCTGAAAAATCATGCACTCCTGCAGTAATCTTTACAAGAGCAGCCTGGCTATTTGTCTTGAGCTACCAACTGGAAAAGAAAAACTAATAGCATCTATATAGCAGTTAACATGCACTTGTGTTTAATTGGTATCAGCAACACTGTTAAAAAGAAAATTAAGTAAGTAACCATTTAAGTAAGCAGAAATCTTCTTTGTTATTAGGTTGAGATTGTTGTTGTTGTTGTTGTTACGCAGGACTCATAAACTGGGAATAACTCTAGTACCAAAACCTAACATAAATCAGTTCTTGAAAGCAATATTGTTCAACACCATCTTGCTTTTTGGCTTTCATTTTAGATCTACTGGAGCTTGGATACAAATAGATCATTTATATTCACACATTTATTTTTAAATAGTTTCATAATGAAAACTCTGTTCCCTTCCATTGCTGTGTGCATGCTTCGCTATTATAAACCAGAATGTGTGGAAGATTAGTTGCTTCTACTTGTAATGTAAATTGTGTAGTGTACCAAAAGCATTGCTTATCCTCTGTAAATATTTTATTTGAATTTAATACTCTTGTAAAACTGTATTAACAGTATTCTGATTATTATTATTTGTTTTCTTTTTCTTTTCTCAGCTCACCCTTTTCAAGTCTGGGGGCAAAACATGTTAATTCACAGTGGAATTTGTATAAATATTTATAATGGCTACATTTGGCATTAGTGGGACTGTTGCATCAGAAAACTTGGGATAAAGATGCACTAATCAATTCTTATACAGGTAGATAGATCTCTTCAAGGTTAAGTATGTAAGATAAATGTGGATCAATGATACCAAAAATAATTTTATTGTTTATCAGTGCAATTATAAGAAATGGTGAAATAATTTTAATCTATTGTTTTCAGATAGTCTCAAAATTCAGACTAGTTTCATTTGTGCAAACTGAGGTCTAAAACTGCGAAGCTTCAGGCCTTTCTGAAGCAGTTACCAGTTTCAAAAACAATATTTTAAAATAAAAATGGCATTTCCTTGTTGTCTATTCTGACCCATTGTAAGGTCTAGACAAAAACAGCTGGACAAGCTCTGAATCATAGCGTTATGATTGAATTGGAATAACTATTCATATTTCCTCTATTCTTATTGTTCATAGTTTTCCTTAGGGAAGGAAAAAAAAGATAGGTTTTTTGACTGTTTTGACATGAGGTATGACACAGGGTACATGTCAAATCAGAGTTAAAAACCAAATGGCTTTTTTTGCTCACCTGCCAATTAAATAAACAAAAAGTCATAGCTGAGAACTGGAAGAACTTTCAGTAAATTTTTATTTATGAGGAAAATAAAAAAAAAGATAAAAAAATAGATGGATACAAATTTATTAGATTTCTCAAATGTTTTATAGTTTTGAATTTCTAGATGACAAAATTTTGTTCAGTGTTGCTGAATAGGAAGACTGGAATCATTTTGCATTGCTCATTTCCAAAGACAACTTGAGAAATTAAATATACCAAGAACCTAGGTTACTGGTGTTCAATTTGCATACCGAGCACTCACAGGATATTTAACAGCTGCAAATGATATCCTCATCTCTGTCAATTAAAATATAATAATTCTGTTTTGAACAGCAGAGTCAAAACTGAGAAAAGTGAGTGATGGATCTGTAGGTGAATGCTGGAAACTGGAACTGGTCTCCTGCTGAAAAGAATTGCTCAAAGGGTGGAGTTAGTAGCACTCAGAAGTGGTTTTCTTGTTGAAGACCAAGAAAGTAGCACTTTAAAAGAAATGAGGTCTTTATATAAAGAAAAATTATCAACACTATAGAAAACCTAGTGTTTTATAGCAATTTTTTCCACACCATTTCAAAAAAGCAGTCACTGAAAAATGTTTTACTAAGAAAGTGCCTGTTGCCTCATGCTATGTGCTGTAATAAATGTCTAACTTAATCATTTTGAAAGTGCTGTTTCCTTTTCCCCTCCTCTACCTTCTAAACACCTATACAAATTTATTTCAGACCATAAGGATGGAAAGGGGATCCTTTTTCAGAATCAGGTTTTGCCTGTTAAAATGCTTCCTGCAACAGCATTACTTTCGACTGATGGTCTCAGTGATCCTTTGTTAAATCATTGAGATTTCTCATTGGGTTTCATTGGTTTTGCTGGTGGCATGGTCAGTGTCAAACAGATCAGTCTGGAGACATGTATTAATCTTCACTGACTTATTGTTAAATACTGTGGATGTGCAGAGACAAGGCAGGTCTGCTGCCAAAGTTTATAAGAAGTTTTTAGGAGTGGTAGAGGTCAAAGCTGTTCAGGCTTATACTGTAAGGCATTGCAATGCTGTGAACACAGAACCCCTCCTGCTAAGTGCTATTTTCAGAACAGTATTCCTCTCAGATTTGCCATTATTAAACTTTATGAACCCTGGCAATGAAAATAAAGCCTCAGTGATTCTGTTTATTAACTGCTTTGGCAGTTGCCATTCTGCCGTCAGATGTTTCATGGGGCAAATCCTTGCTTTTCAGTGGTGTACACTGGTTTGCTTCAGCACTGATTTTAGGAGAAGGTTTGTACCTGAGAATACAGTTTTAACCAAGAGAAAACTTCATAAATATTGATGGATTTGAATTTTCAGTACACACTATAGCTCGGCAAATTATCAATGCACAATAATGTTTGTAGGTTAATTAGTTAGGGATCAGTTGTGTCTCAGAGGTTTGAATTCAGCTCTGAATTGTTCATCAGGTGGTCCAATTGATTTCGGTGGAGTTACAGAAGGTCTAAGAATCAAATTTGCCCTAAGAACAGGTAAAAAATGCAAGAGAGATTCAGTGCAACACAACTGCAGCCCACAGGCTTACTTACCAAAAATTCCTTTAGCTTTATTGCCCTCAAAAGTGTGCAGGGAGGGTCCTATTAGGGAAAATTGTTCCTGCAACTAAGGAATCATAGAATCATAGAATCATAGAATGGTTAGGGTTGGAAGGGACCTCAAAGATCATCTAGTTCCAACCCCCCTGCCATGGGCAGGGACACCTCCCACTAGAGCAGGTTGCTCAAGGCCCCATCCAGCCTGGCCTTGAACACTTCCAGGGATGGGGCATCCACAACCTCCCTGGGCAACCTGTTCCAGTGTCTCACNTTCCCCTTGTCCTATCATTACACTTCCTGTCAAAGAGTCCTTCTCCAGCTCTTCTATAGGCACCCTTCAGGTATTGAAAGGTTGCTATAAGGTCTCCCCGGAGCCTTCTCTTCTCCAGGCTGAACAGCCCCAGCTCCCTTAGTCTGTCTTCATAGGAGAGGTGCTCCATCCCTCTGATCATCTTCGTGGCCCTCCGCTGGACCTGTTCCAGCCGGTCCATGTCCTTTCTGTGTTGAGGACTCCAAAGCTGGACACAGTATTCCAGGTGGGGTCTCACGAGTGCAGAGTAGAGGGGCAAAATCACCTCCCGAGACCTGCTGGCCACGCTTCTCCTGATGCAGCCCAGGACACGGTTGGCTCTCTGGGCTGCCAGCGCGCATTGCCGGCTCATGTTGAGCTTCTCGTCCATAAGCACTCCCAAGTCCTTCTCCTCAGGGCTGCTCTCCAGCCATTCTCCACCCAACCTGTATTTGTGCCTGGGGTTGCCATGTCCCAGGTGACATATGATATCATATATGTGGTAAAATATTTTACAAGAAAACATTATCTCATTATTACCAGAGATGTATAAGTAAATAATTTGATTGAAGAGCATTGATCTCTGACTTAGTAAACAAATCAATCACCTTAACAGATAAAACTCTACTACATCAACAGTGACAATTTTCAAGAGGCAGGTAATACAAATTTTTGTTTCAAATACCTAAAATAAATGTTTATTTCCTTACTGCCACTTTCAGCTTAATGGAACTATTATGTGATATTCAAAAGCCATGTCTTCAAATCTGGTTGACATGACTATTATTTGAAATTTTCAGGGCTGGTTTCATTATCTACTCATATTTGCCAAAATGAGGAACTAAGACTTAAAGAATGTTCACAGTTTTGAAATAAACTATTATTAAGTGGAGAAAAGGCAGAATTTCTGCTTAATATAAAAGTACTCATTATTGTCTATTATAACAGAGGATAAATGTCCAGAAGAGAAAACAATAGCATCTTTCATATTGTTCTTCATGACTGAATTATGCTTTATTCTTCTCCATCTAAAATGGGTTGCTTGAATTGACAATAAATGTCAACAAATTAGTCAATGCTTGCTCTTCCTTAAACATTTTGTAATTTTCAACAAAGAAGTGTACGTGAGTAGGAAGATATTTAGTTAGTAGTTATATTTTTCAATAGGGCAATTATCTTCTTAAGCCTGACTTTAACACCAGTTTCAGACTATTCTTCAAGCATTTTTCTCTAATGAGATGGTTCTCTGTGGACACTAGCGATTCAGTCACAACAGAAGAAGTGATATAAGCCTCTCACACTTCAGTTTTCTCAATGTCTCATTCTCTTTCATCATCTCCAATTAAGACACATTTACCTATGCTTTCAAAAGCATTAGTGTTTGTCTTACATTATTTTTCTTTATAAAGTTCACTGCTTCAAAACAACAAAAACATTTAAGCAAACAGATGCATACAAGACAGTATATAGATGCTTTGACCACTGTTTCAGCAGAAATATTTCTTCTGAAGTTGAGGTAGGACAGCATTTGATGATGCTGTGGAACCCCAGTTTGCAGCTTGTCACATCATCCTATAATAGCCAATGCTATGCAGAGGAAGAATGTCCATCCATGTTCTCCTTCTGTTACACAGTTTGGTTTATTCTCAGTTACATTGCCTAGCCTAAAATTTTAGCTCCAGATTTTAAAGTTTGATGTTCATTACTTACAGTGTATTCATTTCTTTGGAAACTGTTGTGAAAAGATGACTACTACAGGACTGTAAGATAAATTTTGATGTTTGGCATTGCTGTTTGCATATCCTAATATTATGACTAATATCCTGTATTTTGTGTAATGAAATGTAATGATTTCCTCTGCTATTGCCTCCCACAAATCAATAAGAAATGATACAGAGTTACACTCAACAGTCTAGTTGCGCACTTTAAACAAGAAATAGAACTTGAGCACTTTGGGACACAATCCAAATGATTGGACTTTAAATGTGAAATAATTACACTGTGAAAGGTATTTTTGTTATAATTGAGATGAGCCCATAACTACACTTCAGACTTATTACAAAGCTATGCTCAAGAGGGAAAAATTGGATGTGGTTAAATAACATTGTACAATATGGATTAGAAAAAAAAAAAAAGAAAATTGAGAATTGTCATTCAGCAGAAGAAATTGAATTAGTGTAAATTCCTCGATTTCAAATTAAGTGATCACCTTGTAAGGGTCTCCGACAATTCACCAGTGGATCCCCATTAATAGGAGGCAGGTGGAAATGAAATTGATGAGCAAGCAGTCTCCCTCAGAGCACTTTGTGGTATAGATGTTGGTCACAGTCTAATCATGCAGTGAAAGAAGACACCGAAAAATGCTTTTGAGGCCCTTGTAAATATCTAGCAAGTAAACAAGGTGGAAGAGACCAGTAATTGATCATGCATGAGTTTAGCAAAAAAGGTGTGGTAAAGGCAGACAAACTCTTTTTCTTCTTTTGGAAGATAGGTGAAGGGTGAGTATCATCATGTACATTGAATCTTAGAGTGCCTACTAATCTTTGTGTGGATGTTGAATCTCAGTGCACTTAAGGATTTCTTTTGACAAATGTGTATCGCACGCCAATTTTTATGTTCAATTTTTCACATGATCACGTCCCAGGATTTCAGCAGTGATGGAGTTTCTCTTTATTTATTTTGCTAGCACCTGGTGTAATGCTATGTTTTGAATTTGGGATGGGAATAGTGTGATAGCACACTGGTGTTTTTGATTGTTACTAAGCAATCAAGGCCTTTTTTGGTCCTTATACCACCCTGCCAGTGAGTAGACTTGGCGGGGGGGGCCGGGGATGGAGCACAAGAAATTGGAAGGAGACACAGACAGGACAGCTGACTCCAATTGATCAAAGAAATATTCTACATCATATGATGTCATGCTCCGTATATAAAGCTGGGGAAGATGATGGACGTGGGGGGACATTGAGAGTGATAGCTTTTGTCTTCCCAAGTAACACATGATGGAGCCCGGCTTTCCTGGAGATGGCTGAACACCTGCCTGCTGATGGGAAGCAGTGAATGAATTTCTTGTTTTGCGTTGCTTGCGTGTATGGTTTTTGCTCTACCTATTAAACTGTCTTTATTTCAACCCACAAGGGTTTTTTTTCTCACTTTTACTCTTCTACTTCTGTCCCCCGTCCAAACTGGGGGAGTGAGCAAGTGGCTGTGTGGTTCTAGCTGCTGGTTGGAGTTAAAGGATGACATCATGATATAACTGTAACTGAGAAAGAATAACTAAAAAGGTGACTGTTTGCAAAGAATATTCTGCTAACAGTTCTTTCAGAACTATTATAATGCTATTCTGTAAACATTTGGGGACGGGGTGTCATGGTTTAACCCCAGCCAGCAACTAGTACCACGTAGCCATTTGCTCACTCACTCCACTCCTAGTAGGATAGAAAGAAGAGAAAGAAAAAGGGGAAAAAAAGTCAAACTTCTGGGTTGAGATGAAGACAGTAATGGAAGAGAAAATAGCAGCAGTAATAATAATAATAATAATAATAATGATGGTAAAAGAATATACAAAATATGTGATGCAATACAATTGCTCACCAGCCAATGATCACTTGCTCAGTCTGTCCTGTTTGTGGGTTCCTGCCCCTCAGCAACCCTATTTATATACTGAGAATAATGTCAATGATATGGGATATTTCTTTGGCCAGCATGTCCTGTCTATGCTCACTCCCAGCTTCTGTGGAAAGCTGAAAAAGTCCTTGACCTAATATAAGCATCTCTTAGCAACAACTAAAGAAATATGTGCTATCAACATTATTCTCATACTAAATTCAAAACACAGCAGCTACTAGAAAGAAATTTAACTATCCCAGCTGAAACTGAGACAAGGGGGAAGAGGAAAAAGAGAAAGAAAACTCAATGGACTGGCAAATTGCAACTACGCAGATTCTTGCAGATAACTTGCCACCCAAGAATTTGAATATTTTTAGTGTTACACTCAAGATACTGGAATATTTATAATAATGATTGTGTGAGTAGTCACATGCTCCTTTTTATGTTTTGTATCTCAATAGTGCCCCCACGTTTCAGCAACCTCCTGTACAAAACCCAGTTATCTCTGTTCCTCCTTGTGCAACATGTGCTCCAGCCTCAACTGTCACAGTAGTCCTCTGCTGGACTCACTTTGGTTTGACAGTGAATTTCTTGTATTGGGAGCTCTAAACTAAGAACAGCACTCTGGATGCTGCTGGCATTCAGCTTGTTGTTTGCCATGACCTTCAAGTCCTTCAAAGGTCTTTGTGAGTTTTGTAGAGCTGCTCTATCTCCATCCAGGGCCCAGTCTACGATGTTACATGTAATTATTTCAAACCAGATGCAGAAGTTTCTATCTGCCTTTGTTGAATTTCTGGAGGTTTCTATCAGCACATTTTTCCAGGGTCTAGGTTACTCTGCAAGTAGCTCTGCCCTACAGAATGTTAGTCACTCTTCCTCCCACATCCCCACTCCATACTCAATTTGATATCATCCCCAAAAATTGTTGAGAGTGCACTCTGTCACACCATCTGGGTCTTTATTAATTACTTTAAACAGTGTTGACCTCAATCTTGTCCTCTGAGACACACCACTAATAACTGGCCACAAGCTGGATTTTATGTCATTGATCTCAAGCCTCTGATCCCAATATATCAGTCCATTTATAATGCATTTGATATCCAACCTTCTCAAACCACATCTCACTGGCTGTAAAGATAATATGGAAGATCAGGTCAAGGCAATCAACATCTGCTACTCTTCCCTCATCTGCAGGGACAGTCATCTATTTGTAGAAGGTTATCATGTTGGTTAGACACAAGCTGCCTTTAGGAAATCCACGCTGGCTGTTCCTAATCACTTTCTCTTCCTTCATGTACCTATACATTTCATTTAGGAGGATTTATTCCATTATTTTCCTGGAGACTGAAATTCAGCAAATCACCTCTAGTTCCCTGGATCTTCTTTCATCCCCTTTTTGAAGATGCTGTTAAGGTTTTCTCAAATATATTCTTCAAAGTAAAGATTTCTTTACAATATACTAGAAAGATGTGTTAAATAAATAAATCAATCCTATTTAGGACTGCAGCAAGCCAAACATGTTAAAAATATATGACAAAAGTTATCTTTCTTAGTACTGGACCACAGCAACTTTGACATGCTAATGTATGGTACTGGAGTGTTTCCAGTCTGAAAACATAAAATAATTAATATATCAGAAAGCTTTAGTCAAACCAATATAACCTCTCCAACTGGTGGGGTTTCCACTTAATGTGAAGGATTACATGCCATCCAACATAATTACTCATCTTTAATTACCTTGATATCAGAATGCAAATGGAAGAAAGAAAAACCTAAATAATTCAGCTAATTAGTGTACTCTTTCTATTGCATTAATATAAGGAAAAACTTTTAATATGGCTCTAAGTTCTTTACAATTTTTAAAAATTATATACAGAGTTGTGTGATTTAAAATATTTTTTATCTTTTATACTTCAATCAACTATGTATTGCAATTAAAAACTGATAAATATAAGTTTGTGCTATGTAACATACAAAGGTCACAATATCTTTATTCTTTGTCTGGATGCAGTCCTGAGTAACATGCTCTGACAAGCACTAGGCAATCCTGCTTCAGCAGGGGAGTTGGACTAGATGATCTCTATGGTCCCTTCCAACTCTAAAAAATTCAGTGAAATTCAGTGAAATTCATTCATAAAATAAAATATGGAGGCAAAAACTCCATATATAATGTCTAAACATCTTATTGAAAGTGCTAACTTACATCAATAGAAAGTCTGCTAAGAGAATTAGGACAGCTGGTGATAAAATTTCTGTTTGGTGGCATAGTGTCTTGAGAGGGGAAACGGTAAATTTCTAAATACCTATCTACACTCATAATATTATGTATATGCATCTATGTATGAATGAGTATATACAAGGAGATAAGTGAATCCAGAGAAATCAACCTTCTGTCTCACAATCTTTGTCATGTTGCAAAGCACCATTTTTACTTTCTTCTCTTAGATAGCTAAAATTAAGTGTATATATAAATAGTATTGTCAGTTCAGAACAATTTTTACTTTTGCAGACTTTTTACATTGTACAAATGATTTGGATTATAGCATGAGCAGAGTATAGCCCCATCATAGTCCAAGGTCTTTGTTAGCCTTCCTCATTGCCTGGAGGAAGAATCCAGGAACTCGATAGATTGCACAGGTAACTGACAGAATGAATAGATCAGAAGTTAGTAACTCAAATTATTTGCAAAACATTCCATCTTTACAAGTAAGATAATATACATCTACTGAATTATGTATGCCAAGTAAAGTATGATGGTGAGTGTTTTGTTTGCTTCTTTGTTTGTTTTCTCCCTCAGACTGTTGGGAATTAGTAAATGCTAAAGATAATCACATATTACAGTTAGTCTGAAATGTAGGAATTACTCTTGTTGCATGTAGCACTCAAGATATTCTGTCAACAGAGCAGAGTGATATGTAAACCCTAAGGGGGAATTCAAGTGTTTTCTACTTAATTTTTTGTTCTTTATTGATGTCTCAATCCTTGTTTGGAGTAACTGAATACTGAAACATATTGCAAGTAATTTTCAAGCTGTTTGTGATTCAAACTTAATAATATTGTGGAACAAAAATTGGAATTCAATATCCCAAACTCCGAGGCAACTGAAATCCTGTGAGAAGTTCCAGAAACCACTAAAGATGATTTTATCATTAAAATTGTCTGTGGACCCCTAAAATATTAAAAAAATTAGGTCCATTCCTTATGGCTTATAGTGAAACCTTGAGCTATTGTTATTTCAACTTTTGCAGCAAGTATTTACATACATTTGTTAACTCTTTTGAAAGACTTTATTGTAACCCCAAAGTTTTCCATCAGTATACACATACATATATTTCCATAGTTATATAGAGGATAGTTTGCTTCTCAGTCATATCTCTGGAGATACTTACAGTTATTTAAAGCATAATATTGAAATACAATTATGGTGAAACAAACATTTCAGAAAAGTTTAGAAAAATACAAATTTTAAATGCAGCATACATACTGTTTGAGGTCTCAAACCAGGACATTCCCATTTAGGAGATCACAAGGTAGGTTTTTTAAATATATTTTGTGTGATACTAGAATCACAGAATAGAATCATAGAACCATTTTCATTGGAAGAGACCTTTAAGATCATCAAGTCCAACCATAAACCTAGCACTGCCAAGTTACCAGTAAACCACATCCCTCAGCATTACATCTACACATCTTTTAAATACCTCCAGGGATGGTGACTCGATCACTTTCCTGGGCAGCCTTTTCTAATGCTTAATAACCCTTTCTGTGAAGAAATTTTTCCCATTATCCAATCTAAACGTCCCCTGGTGCAACTTGAGGCCATTTCCTCTTATCCTATCACCTATTACTTGGGAGAAGAGACTGACCTTCACCTTGCTACAACCTCCTTTCAGGTAGTTGTAGAGAGCACTAAGGTCTCCCCTCGGCCTCCTTTTCTCCAGGCTAAACAACCCCAGTACCCTCAGCCATTCTTCATAAAACTTATGCTCTAAACACTTTACCGGCTTTGTTGCTCTTCTCTGAACACTCTCCAGCACCTCAATGTCTTTCTTGTAGTGAGGGGCCCAAAACTGGATACAGTATTTGAGGCGTGGCCTTACCAGTGCCGAGTAGAGGGGGAACAATCACTTCCATAGTCCTGCTGGCCACACTATTTCTAATACAGACAGGATCCTATTTGCCTTCTCGGCAAAGTGAGCAGATTGCTAACTCACAGCTCATATTCAGCCAGCTGTCGACCAACACCCCCATGTAATTGTTGGGCAGCTTTTCAGCCACTCTTCCCCAAGTCTGTAGGGTTGCTTGAGGTTGTTGTGACCCAAGTGCAGGACCCAGCCCTTGGCCTTGACAATCCAAGCTGTCCAGATCCCTCTATAGAACCTTCCCTACCCTCAAGCAGATCAACACTCCTGCCCGGCTTGGTTTTGTCTGCAAGCTTACTGAGCACACACTCTATCCCATCATCCAGATCATTGAGAAAGATACTAAAGAGAACAGGCCCCAGTAATGAGCTCTGGGAGACACCACTTGTGACCAGCTGCTGGTCACAGTGGATGGATTTAACTCCATTCACCACAATTACCTGGACCCAACCATCCAGCCAGTTTTTTACCCAGTGAAGAGTACGCCCACTGGAAAAAGTGTTAGCTGCTTGATATCAGGAAAAGGATTAGATAATATTTGTCATTGACCCATCTGATTTGTAACTGTGCAAATGCAAAATCATATGACATATCCATGTTCATGATTCACCAGGTTCTAACTGTAATTTCTCCAGACTCACTTTCCTACGGGTTGTTGCAGAGCCAGAATCTGCTGGGTTACCTCATAGGCAAAGAAGCTTGAGTATTCCTTTTTTTGAGGTTTGGGGACAGAGCTGCTGGGTGAACTGCTGTATGGCTGGAAACACAGACCTTCTCTATATTGAGCAGCTTGAAAAATCTGTTCCTGTATTCAGGGAAAATTTAAACCAGGAATGCTTTAAGTCAAACATTTTAGGCTCAACAAAAAGGCATTTTCTGATTAAACTCTCCAAAATAGAAAAACTATCAGAAATTTTCCTATTAGGTCTGTTCCTGCTTATTTATTCTGACATCATCCTTGCACTTTAGAGGCAGCATGTTAGCATTTTCTTTGCTTTTTGACATTCATGAAGCAAGGTGGTGGTTCTGTACTGATCCCATGCAAAACCTGGAAAATTTTACAGATTCTTCTGACCACCAGCTGCTTGTGGTATCATGGTAAGGCAAATATTAGACTGTTTGAATGCTTCAGCTCAACATTTCCACACATTAATGATGCTGTGTTATTTTTCACTGTAACCATAAATCTGAATTACATAGGTTTGTAACGTTTTTTTTGAAGAATATTACAACCCTTTTTCAATATACCTGAACTTAAATTTTTGGCATGTACTCCAGGATTCCTGGTTAATGGTATTTCCAAGCTTTGAAATTTTATGTACTGCAAAATATTGTAATATAGTAGTTCAATTCTAAAACTAGCTTACAAGTGGAAATAAAGAAGGATGGAAATGAGTTCATGTTGTTAATGTTCATGACAAGATCTTCACACAAATCAGTACAATTGGCAATTTCTGAGCAGAGTGAGAATGACAGGACTTTTGAAAGTCAGGGAATTAAATTAACTGGAAGAGTTACATGAAGGAATTTACACAGCCCTTTCCAGTCATTTGCAACCTTTAATGCTTAGATCCATCATAAACATTACAGTTCACTTCATTCACTTCAAAACCTTGTGTATCTTTTATACAAAGCTTAAATGCTGAATAGTTCATGTAAAATATGTAATTTATTTGTTGGCATGGTCTGTCTTGTAAAAAGTTACTAATATTTAAACAGACTTAAAATAGTTGTAAAAGCAACTATGGTCTCAGTAGCTCACATAAAATATTTTACTATGATTTTTCTGTCTACAAACATAATTAAAGAAGACATTTGGGTGACTACTTCAATAGTGAAAATAGCAAAACTGAATTTTTAATAAAAAGGATTGAAAACTTAAAGCAAGTATTCCTGAAACAATCTTGAGCTTTATTTTTGCTTCTTATCAACTAAGTAGAATCATTATAATATAGTTTCGCTATCAGGTAACTATATTTATTGCAAAATAAGAGATATTGTAGGTTATATGCCTTTAGATTTGCAAAGAGCTATTGCTGTTACTAGGGCTTTACTTATAGATTTTCCTTTAAAAGGCACTTTTTTTCATCGATAAAGTATGATTCCTCACAGAGACCACAATGGCATGCCGTAATGGCAAATACAGTAAGAAAGGTATATTTCTGAGTCTACCTTATTGAGCTGCTGATGGTACTCAGAACAGCCACTAAACTTTCTGCAGGTAGCTGTTTTCATGCCTTGTTGACCGCCTACTGATAATGACTAGAGTGCTTGTCCTCTATTTTACTGATCACATCACTCTCTAGGGAATTAATTATCGATTCATTGATGACTTCTTTAACAATGTAGTTACCTTTCATCCTGCTTAACTAATTCACTACTTCTGTTGATTGTCCACTTATTGATTTTATTTGCTCAGCTAATTTGTAATTCTTAAACTTTGCCTGTTTAATTCCACTCCATTGCCTGTGTATTTTACTTATAATGAGTTTTACAACCTAATTGACTCTACACCTACATGATTTTCGCTGTTAATTAATTGTGTGTTTATAGAATTAATTCCTTGATTTATACACCCCTAATTAATTGATTACTGCTTAATCATATCATTTCCTGACACTGTGTTGCCAAATGATTTGGTGGCCATGATCACATTATACCGATATTTGTCCACAATAGACCACATCCTTTTTTTCCTCCCTACTTTTCTTCATCTATCACCATTTCCTCTACCTTTTTAATGCTCCCATTTTTTTACTTTCTTTTTTCTTCAAATTAGATACTCATTAACCTTCAGCACTGTCAGAATTTCTCTTTATGAATTCAATCATTATTATTCAAATTTTCTTCTTTTATTTAGAAGCTAGAGCATGCTTCTGTAAGGAATCTGGATTTAATCCCAGATTATCCTATATTTTTTAGATTAATCCTGGCAAATTAACTGGAGTCATTCAATAAAAAACAAAACCCAGAAGTAGTTCCACAGAGCACAGGAAGGAGTGCCAGTATTTTTCCATACAGAACTAGCCACAGAGCTATAAAATACTGCTATTGACTTAGTCCTATGAAGCTTAGAGACCTGACTTCACAGGAGAGGTGCCCCACATAAACTAATCTGTACCACAGCTCTTCAAAATTTTTCTGGAAAATCAGATATATATTTGAATGCCTTCGAATGCCTTCACTTTAAGAGGGCACAGGACCCAGGCTCCTAAATCTCTTATGAGTGTGCTGCGTTTTTTTCCCCTTTTTTTTCTTTTTTTTCTTTTTTTTTTTTTTCTTATAAGATTATAATACTTCCTGCTCATTTTCAGATTTTCTTACAGTTATGAGTCTCACTTCTGGAGATTCTTTCAATCCCAAAAGGATGGGACCTCCTTATGTGCAGACAGAACTCTACTTTCTGTGCAGACTGCTGTAGATAAGAAATGTTTTCATAATACGGATGGATTCTGTGGATTAACCTTTCAAGGAACTTAAACACACTATAAACACATTATTTCATGGTTTTTGAATCACTTTGTTGCAACCAACAGAGGTTAAGAAGCAACTAAATAGATTCATTGAGTGTTTCTGTAATGAAAAAATTTACTGGGTTTAACTGAAGGGAAATTGAAATAGATTGTTGGACAGAAGCCTAAAATTACTCATCAAGAGAAAATACCCAGATGCAACTGGGTTCAAACTCCTTTAAAGTTCACTCAACTGCTGTAGTAGGCTCCTAAATAGTAGTATTAGTCAGCTAGTGGAATGTCTTCCTAGTTTCAAATTCTGCTATCAAATTAAATCTTTTGTTTCTACTTTGTTTCAAGAATGTTGTGAACAAATAAAACCACACGAGCTGGAAACATATTATTTGCCCCAAATATAACGTAGATAAAAGAAACATTAAGTTATAGCATTGTGCCAACAGGGGTACAGACACAACTCTTAGATTTCTGAGCCAAAAAGGCTGAACTGTTGAATTCTGTTTTGCTTCAGTCTCCGTTATATTAAAAAAGTGATAATAATGTGGACAAACATAATTCATGTCCTAAATTAACATAGGCTAAAGAAAAAGGTTAGAAACTGTCCAAATACAACTTTTCATATCTAATAGGTTCTGTGAAATTTAACTTAGAGTACTTAGGGAGATGAAGTGGCTGGGTTAAGCTTAAAACCATTTAGTGTTAGCTTTGAGAAAATGATGAGGGGAGCTGAAGAATCAAGTTTTTGGAAAAGTACGGATAAAGTATTGAACCTTAAAAAGTGGAAAGCTGTAAATCTATAACCTTAAATTTAATTTCTCAGTAGTGAAAAAAATAATTTAGAGTCATCTGGAAGACAACAGAGAGATATGTGGTGGACAAATAATTTCAAAGAAACTTTTTTATTTTTATGAGAGAATAAAAATAGGATATAAAAATAGGATTATTATAGGATAAAATGTGGATAGGACAGTACAATGATATCACATATATTAATATATTTAGACATATATAGAGTCTCCACAGAAATGCTTTTGAAACTATATCTCACATGATTGCATAAGTGGATTAGAGGCACGCGGACTATTTGAAGCTACTACTGACTAAATAAAATTTTAAAAATAAGTTCAAAGTAGGTATTGAGGGTTTTTTTCTGACAAAATGGGAGAATAGAGAAGGTGGAATTCTGGTATTCTAAATCAAAATGTCATGGAAGTTTTTGATGAGTTATTAGTATGCTTATTAAATCTGCAGATGACAGCAAATCCATGTAGGTCTAGTGGCAGACAAGATTAGTCTTCAAAGAGATAGCCATGCCTTGGAAAAATAGCTTAGAAAATATAATTAGGATGACATTCCGTTTCCTACACTTAATATAAAAATTTACATAAATACAAGGATTGAGGATGACTGATACCATGTTTGCAGAACACTACTTGCATGTCATAGCAGAGTTAAAGTTGAATATGAAAGAACATTACCACACTGTTATGAGGAAGACAATCACGCTACTAACGTGCTCAACTGGCAGTTCAAAGAACTATGGCCTTATAGCTAAGGAAATCTAGGTTAAATATCGGAAAAGGCTTTCAAACTGTAAGACTAGGTAAATCCTGGCTATGATTTCTTTGGCAGACTAGAAAATTCAAACAGCCAGATGCAGTTATATGTTGAACAGCTGATGGACTATTGTGACAAGATCCTTCCCTGCCCAGCTCCCTGCACAAAACAACTGTTTTGCCATAGTACCTTTTCAATCTTCTATATGTTTATTTTTCTCATCCGTGTTCCAGTTTTATATGGTAGAAATTCAGAGAAAAGCATATTTGTCTAATTTAATTCTGGAATATTAAAAAAAAAAATCTTTGATCTGGGATTCAATTTAATGCAAGACATAGTCTTTAGTCTCACTAACTCACTGAGTAAATTGTCACTATTGTTAGATGAAAAATGGAATTTATAATGGAATTAGAATAGCAAAAAATGGTACGTATTGTTTTCTCAAGGAAATACTGGTCACTCATTGGTGCATTCTCCATTCTTCATTCACTCAAGTGAAAGAATAAAAAACAGCTTTTCACTTCAAATTTCATTGAGATTATCAATTTTTGTATTTGAGAATAACTAGAGAAGACAAACTTTGTAAAACATTTGCCTCCAGGCCAACAGCTGAAGTGTTTACTTTTTTCAGATAACAACCAAAAAAAAAAGCCAAAAGCTCCCTGATCTTTTGAAGAAACAGTCTTGCAGAGAAAATCTGAGTACTAAACAAATGCTTTTTAATCTTCCAAGATCAAGCGGAGATGGATAATATATTCTGAATGCTTCACAAACCTGTCCATGTATTTTTTAGGCTTGTCTTTCCTAGCCGTAATTCTAGTAAAATCAGTAAAACTTCATATTCGATACAGCTGACTGCAGAAAAGAAATGACAGTTCAAGGTCTTAGAATATAAGAATTTAGGCAAGACAGGCACTGTTGTTTTCCCCAGTCTTGTAACAAATCTAGTGTTGCAGAGGCTGTGGGTCCAAATGGAAGCTCAGAAAGCATACGAACAGTTACAAAATCAAAAAATGTTTTTAGGGAAAATATGAAAATGTACTTGCATTTTCCTATACAGCAACATTCCTCCCAGTACCTGCATGTAAATGAACACATTAAATACATATTAACTAATATTTCTAGTTAATCCCTAAAAGTTTAGAACTTGCCTTTGAACACTGCTTAAATCTTTGCTCAGAAAATAGAAAACCTTCAGGATCTCTTCATAACTGCTTAAAAAGTGCGAAGTAGTTTGAATGCGGAGTGCAAATCCATGCAAGCTCATATGGAGTTTTGGTTCTTTGTAGATAGCAGAAACTGTTGTCAGATTATGAGAGGAAAACAGCCAGTGGAGTTTTCAGTACACAGAGACCTGAGATAAAAACAAAACACAGTATTGTCATTTGATAACAGCTTTAATCATGCATAACAGTTTGTTCTAATGAATATGTATGAGACACTGATGAACATGAATGATTGATATCTATGATTCACAAAGTGAAGAAGCTTATCTATATGCAGATTAAGTACCTCAGAGAAAACTATTATTCCTCTTTTCCCTCCTGTTTTGGCAAAATTCCTGTACCACTGAATGTCAAAACTTGGATCTTTCCGGCAATAACAGCTTTCAGCTCATAAGAACAGATCTCATCTATTCTCTTCAAATAATATTTAAATTTGAGCTTTCTCAGAATAATTTGGAAGAATACGTAACAGCTGCTATACAGAACATCATTTTACAGTATTTAGGAAATACAGCACGTAATGGACAAACAACATCTGACTGGTTTATCTTCTATATTAATGTTAATATATTAAAAAGACCTCATACTGGACATAGAAATATTATGAAATGCATTGTGAATTCATTGTACCAGTTATGATAATGAATATATATATATGGGCTCAAAGCCCTTTGTTGAAGATAGCTAGTCTTGGAGAAAGTTAGTCTTTCAGAGTCTGAAATCTCTTACACAGTGTCAATCCATAAAAAGTATAAACACTGGCCTCTAAAATAAAACTTACTTTTGCATACTTTTATATAACACAAAATGGGCAAAGTTATCAAATTTGTTGATATTTTCCATGTGATTTAGATCTTTAGTTGCCTGTCACACAAGTACTATGATTAACGTACAATGCCAAGCTCCATCTATTATTGTATGTTGGAACAGAAAATGAGAAGTCTATTGAAATTTGAAAATAATATCTGTTTGCATTGCATTTAATATACAGTACAGAACAGAAACAGTATTAGAGGCAATAGTGAAAAATATTAAATAATACCATGTTTTCATTGGGAAATGAAAGAGAAATTAGGCTTTGTCTGAATAATGGTGGTCTTCACCTGTTCTGATATTTCACACTTCTTGGAGGGCAAGAAACCAAACAGTTGATAGGAAATAGAATATCTGGTACACAATTGATTAATGTACAAATAGTAGTTATATTTTCCTGTGTTATTTTAAACTATATTTTTAAAGGTTAACGTAGTAAAACTTTTTCTACTGTATGCAATATTGTCAAATATTTTGATTGCTTAAAAAAATTTGCAGCTTTTTCTCTTATTAATTGAAAAGGCAAAAAAAGATATGATCCATAGCTTAATATAAAGTCATAATTTCTGTTTTCTTGTGCATAAATATCTATGCTTTATTTGTAGCCAGTATTCATGTTATGGCTGTCAAATTTCCCAGCACCCTAAATGCCTAAAATTACTGCAGAAAATGCCTCAACTGAAACGTATCCATGAGAACCTTATCTACATTCCATGTTCCCAGGTCAGACAGTTGCCCAAAAACTGCACAATAAAATGTTTTCTAAGCACTTTGATGACATGCAAATCAGAATTTCATGTCCTTACAATTGATCTAAGTAAAAAAACTACCACAAAATATCTGATAGTTTTTTCAGACTAAAAAATATAACCAAGCACCCACACATTCACGTATAGGTAACGAAAATGTACTGGCACAACTGTTCTAGATAAGGAAGCTGTTTAGATAAAAGTAATCTCTTTTATTAGAGCTGTTATTATAGTTAGAAAAGGTTAGAAATCTTTTTGGACATACCAGATCTTCTGGTCTGAAACTGAAGCAGAAAACTTCAAAAACTAAACACAAGTCAAGAATAATTGTTCTGACCTTAATTGGGTACATGATAGACTGCTGAGAAAAATAGATTTGGTATCTAAGGCATACATGAAAGTTTATAAGAGTTTAGAATGAGGGCAATGAAGAGTGATAGAAATTTTCTTCAGGGAGAGTTGTGATCTCTAGATTGCAAATCATGGGAGGAAAATATATTCCACTATAAATTCATAGCTCTGTAGATCCTGTATTCTTTGGTAGATGGTATAGGTATGAATTTTAGTTATGAAGCTTGCTTTCGGAATAGCTTTTTAGGTCTTTCTTAATTATCGTAAATGAGAGATGATGGATGGGGTAACTGACTCACTGTCTGGGAAGTGTCATCGTTTACCCTCAGCAGCAAAGAACTGCGCAGCCGGTCTCTCTCCCCTCTCTCCCTCCATCCCAGCCATGAGGGGAGAATCAGAAGAAAAAGGCAAAACTCGTGGGCTGGGACAAAGGCAGTTCAACAGAACATCAAAGGGAACAAGAAAACAACAGCAATAACACTGACAGAGGAATGTACAAACACAGCTACAGTACCACTGCTCACCGACCCTGACCCAGGACGCCCCAGCCCCCTCTCAAGTGGTCATTTCCAGCCCTGTCCCCCTGGCCAGCCCCGGCTACCCCCTGAGGGTGACTCACATGGAATGGAATACCTGTGTCCCTGCTAGATCTTGGGCAGAATTAACCAGACCCCTGCCAGAACCAAGACAACAAGATATATTTCCCACTGGAAAGCGTGTTTCTAGCCTTTTCCAGTTCCCAGTTTGGGTTCATTATGATATGTGGTCATTCAAAATTTCACCTCTGTATTTTCCATGAAGGCATTTAGTACACTGGATGAAGCATATACAGTATACTGGATGAAGCTTCTCTTCTAGGCAGAGAAGAACCTAATGAGGTTCAACAAGGACAAATGTGGGGTCCTGTACCTGGGGAGGAAGAACCCCAGGCACCAATACAGGTTAGGGATGGATCTTCTGGGAAGCACTACTGAGGAGAAAGATCTGGGAGTCCTGGTAGGTAGCACACTTTCCATGCACCAGCAATGTGCTCTTGTTGCCAAGAGGGCCAATGGAATCCTGGGCTGCATAGGAAAGAGTGTGGCCAGTAGGTCGAGGGAGGTCATTTTCCCTCTCTGCACTGGTGAGGCCACAACTGGAATACTGCATCCAGTTCTGGGCTCCCCAGTTCAAGAGGGACAGGGAACTACTGGAGGGAGTCCACCATAGGGCAACAAATATGATTAAGGGATTGGAGCACCTCCCTTACGAGGAAAGGCTCAAGGAGCTGGGACTCTTTAGCCTGGAGAAGAGAAGGCTGAGGGGAGACCTTATCTATGTTTATGAATATCTAAAGGGTGAGTTGAAGGATGTTGGAGCCGGACTCTTTTCAGTGGTTCCCAGCGATAGGACAAGGGGCAACGGGCTCAAGCTGGAACATAGGAAGTTCCATTCAAATATGAGAAAAAACTTCTTTACGGTGAGGGTGACGGAGCACTGGAACAGGCTGCCCAGGGGGGTTGTGGAGTCCCCTTCCTTGGAGATCTTCAAGACCCACCTGGATGCAGTCCTGAGTAATGTGCTCTGGGCAACCCTGCTTTAGCAGGGGAGCTGGATCAGATGATCTCTAGAGGTCCCTTCCAACTCTGACAATTCCGTGATTCCATGATTCTGAACAGCAAAGAACTGTAGGACACTGGAATTGGAAGGTTTCCCAATTTCACCATAAAAAAGAAATTTAGAGTATCTAAAAAATGCACTGTCAGAAGTTCTTTTTAGACCTATTGTAATATAGTGATAGAATTATTTTAAAGGTGGTGAATGTTTACTCCTGCTATACATAGGTAACTCATGGGGAAGGAGGAGGAGGGGGAAGGGAGGACTTATTTTTTCCTGAATTAAAGACTTGCTTCTTTGGAAATAGATTTCCTATGGATTTCTTCCTTGTGAGGGCAGAAAAACCGTAAAAAGCAAGAAATAAAAGGCAAAACCAGCAGAACCAAGACATGGGTTTATCTATGGTATGGGAAGTAAAGATGTAATTCCAGGCCAACCTAAATCCCCTAGGTTCTTTTGACTGTATACATACCCTTAATTTTTTGTTATGGACCTAGGGTTTAAAAAATGACATTATTTTTGTTCTTCTAACGTTATGCAGCACTGTAGGAGTCAGGTGTACTTCTCAGACTTTTGGAGTAGCCCTTGTACTGTTTGTTGATTTGATCTTAGGGTGAACTTGATAAGTTGGCTGAACACGACTTGCCTTGACTGAAGTGCCACTCCACTTTCCGAGAAAAGAAGAACAAAACCTGAAGGCTGGAAGAGGGCCTTAATATCTCTTCTCACATAAAAAAACAACACAACTTATGGTACTTATATTAAGAAGCAGACATACTTCCACTTCTTCCAGCACAACAGGTTCCTTTTAACATCAATCTGACACCATAAAAAAATTACCTAAAGTCTATAATGAATGTGCTAAAAAGGAAATTAAAACTCAGATAAAGAGAATTCTGGTATTTCATTCTGTTAATTTTTACGTTGTTACAGGAAAGTGATATTCAGGAACAGATGGCACACACCTGAGCCATGTTTATTACTCATGTGTAAACTGAAAGTGAAAGTTTCAGCTGTGATGGCTTCCAGTTATATAGAAACATGTTAACTACATGACCATTTTTTACATAACAAGGCTACTTGATATTCTTAGTCACTCCGTTAGAGGAAAAATTGTCACATCAGTAAGATAATAAAGAAAGCCCAACAACCTGCATTTCACCCTAGTTAAAGACATCATATTCCTCCTTCCCATCGCTATGACAATTATGAACATTGTGTGGGGAGAGATTTCTTTTTGTCATATCCTTAAATGCATATGAGAGCACTCAGAGGACTCTAGTAAATTAGAATCAGATGCAGGGTTGATGGGTTTAACCTTAGCCAGAGTCTTAAGAATCTATCCAAACAGGAAAATACTTTTGTAAGTGAAAAATTATGTGTAATCTCAATAATTCTCTTGAGATGATCTCATAATAGTAGTTCACCACCTTTTGTAACTATCAGTACAGATATCCTTAATATCTTTTAAAGATCATCTTTCTCATAGTATCAGCACTTCAAGGCATGCTCAGCTTCAGGAAGCCTGATTAGTAACATAATGATACAATTAAGATGGAAAGAAAAGGACCTGCTATTCAGGAGATGGATTGGTATGCATGTGACTTTACCGGATTATGAAATGTATAAAATTGAAATAATATTCCCAGAAAGTGGCCGTTTATAGTTTCCGGTTTTGAGGGAAAACATTATAGGTTTCTTCAAATATGCTCTACAGATATTCATTCTACATGTGGTGAGTGTTTATGCAAAATGACCTTTCCCGAGTTAACTGCTTTTGGAGACCAATAGAGGTTAGACCTCTTTCAGTCCTCAGTTGCAGATTGAATTTTATTAGTATAGGCTAAATATTTACATCTCATAAAAAAACCCCTGTAGTCTCCTCTGAAAGGCACATTTCAACTCTTTTACAGTTTACCCTGATAATGGTCTAAGATTTATTTAAGAGTCATTTAGATGTGGTGTTGAGGGATATGGTGTAAGGGAGAACTTTGTAGAGTAGGGTTGATGGTTGGACTTGATGATCCCAAGGGTCTTTTCCAACCTGAATGATTCTATGGTTCTATGATGTCTTGAACTGGTCATAACTGGCAAGCATTGAAGTTCAAAGGAGAGAAAGGAAGGTTATTAGATGCACAAAAAAGAAAAAGTTTTCTCTACAAAAGGAAAAAGATGTAAATAAAAATTAATGGAAACAACTGGAGTAGTCAAAAATAGCTGGTCTTAGAGCAAAGAAAGCAGGAAGGAGAGCTGGAAAAGACAGAAAAAGAGAGAGGATCTATTTGCTACTGATAATGACACAGTTAAAACTTCTTTACATTGTATTCAGTACAACAACTGCAATATTCCAGTCTATTACACTGAAATAGTATTTTCCTTAATTTCTCTCATAAACCATAATGAATCAACATTAGTGTACTTTTCTAATTGTCAGTTAAAAATTCATACACGTTACATTAACTGCACTTTAACAACCAAGACCTGGACTTTGGCGCAGCAGTGAATTTCCTCATGAGCAGTCATTTAGTGTAAGAATGTTTTATGCCATTAAAAAATACGTTTCCAATCTTTTTGACTGGAAAATATTGTTAGTTGGTCTATTTTTTTATTGTATTTTAAAGTTTTTCATTATTTTATGGAAATACATTACATTGTAGAACTATCATTCATACAGTTTCATTAACACAACTAATATATATGGCTTTTGACACAGAAATATATTCTGCTGTATCAATCAGAAATGGCAAGCTTATTACTTTATATAATGTAAGTTCTATAAAAGATGAAGGATTATTGTTGATCACTTTTTATTAGATGACAAAAATAGTGTTACATTGGAGATACTAAGAAAAATGTATATTGGAAGAAAACTACAGGATGAAGAATAATGATTTTACTAAATATTTTTGGGCTTTGTTGTTATAATTCTTACTATGGTTAAAGTTTATACAAACATTCTAACAGCTAAGTTGGATGATAATGCCTGAATGTTTTTTTAAGCCTGTATGATGCACAGTTATTGCCCAGATTTCAGGTGTCTACATTCAGTTCCTATCCAGAATGAGATACATATAACATCTACTGTACTTTAACATCCTTTATGAAAGATGTCTGTCATAGGGGTAGGTGGAGGTAAAATTAAAAGAGCAAATTGTCTTTTAGGGAGGGGGGGCAAAGATTTAATATATAATGAAACACCAGACAGCAAGCAATTACTTTAGAGAAGACTGTCTTAAATTTTCATGATGTTTTTAATTTCACCTTTTGTTATGTACATATTATATTTTCCCTGAATGTATGTGAAATCTCAACACTGTATTCTTTTTACTGAAACAAATTCATGTTTAGAAATATCCAAGTAAACTAGTCTATTAAAAAGTCTACTTAACAAATACATGCAAAAATTACAATGGCCAGCCTCCTCAAGAAGAGTACAATCGTTAATACTTCCATTCTGCACTAGTGTATTGGTATTTACCACATACTATCCCATCAGCTATGTTAAAGAAAATAATTTCCTGGAAATAATTCCCCATATTTGTCATTTTTGATAGCAAACTGTGACCTTAAGCACTCCCATATTCAAATGAATATAGAAGTTCTTGCTGGCATAATTACTAGTAGGTTGATCATTTAGAGCCAAGCCTTATTATTTCTGTGACTAAATCCTGATAGCTTTTAATCTAATTTTGCAGATGGACAAAGAATGAGGAATAAGTTTCTCAGTGACCTTTTTTATTTTTTCTGTGAAAATTGAAGAATTGTTCATATGCTTACAAAAAACATAGGAAATGAAACAATTAGTTATTTCTTATCTACATTTGTTCCATAAAGATTTCATAGAACCATGGAATGGTTAGAGTTGGAAGGAACCTTAAAGATCATCCAGTTCTAACCCCCCTGCCATGGGCAGGGACACCTCCCACAAGACCAGGTTGCTCAAAGCCCCATCCAGCCTGGCCTTAATCACTTCCAGGGACGGGGCATCCACAACTTCCTTGGGCAACCTGTTCCAGTGCCTCACCACCCTCACTGTAAAGAGTTTCTTTCTGGTATCTAATCTAAATCTCCCCTCTTCCAATTTAAAACCATTACCCCTTGTCCTATCACTTCACTTCCTGACAAAGAGTCCCTCTCTGGCTCTCCTGTGGGCTCCTTTCAGATATTGGTAGGCTGCTATGAGGTCTCCCCGGAGCCTTCTCTTCTCCAGGCTGAACAATCCCAGCTCTCTCAACATGTCTTCATAAGAGAGGTGTTCCATCCCTCTGATCACCTTCGTGGCCCTCCGCTGGACCCGTTCCAACAGGTCCATGTCCTTCCTGTGTTGAGGACTCCAAAGCTGGACACAGTACTCCAGGTGGGGTCTCACAAGCGCAGAGTAGAGGGGTAGAATCACCTCCCACGACCTGCTGGCCACACTTCTCTTTTGATGAAGCCCAGGACGCGGCTGGTTTTCTGGGCTGCCAGTGCACATTGCCAGCTCATGTTGAGCTCCTCATCCACAAGCACTCCCAATTGTTTCTCCTTGGGACTGCTCTCAATCCATTCTCTGCTCGGCCTGTATTTGTGCTTGAGATTACTCTAGCTTGGTTGAACTTCATGTGATTTGCACAAGCCCACCTCTCAAGCCTGTCCAGGTCACTCTGGATGGCATCCCTTCCCTTCAGCGTGTCAACAGTGCCACCGAGCTTGGTGTTGTTGGCAAACTTGCTGAGTTTTGAAGTGCTTTATCTATGTGAAATGATTCAGATACCTGGGACTATTGTGGGAAGAACCGTACAGAATCTACTTTTTATTGGGGATAATGACAGTAGTTACACTACTTAGGATGAAATTACCACAAGTATATAGATTAGGCCTAAAGCTCATGTTATCTAATTTACATTTAATTCTGTAATATTCCACAGGTCTTTTGAATCATGTATAGGTGCAGATGAAGTGATCAAGGAGAATCTACCACCTAAATCCAGGGATGTTCCAACTTTAAAAAATATCATTTTCACACAAGTATCAACTGAAAAAAAGAGCAACAAAGATGGTGAGGTGTCTGGAGCACAAGTCTTAAGAGGAGGGAGCTGGGGTTATTCAACCTGGAGAAGAGGAGGCTGAGGGGAGACCTTACTGCTCTCTACAACTACCAGAAATGAGGTTGTAGAGAGGTGGGGGTCAGTCTCTTCTCCCAAGTCACAGGCGACAGGACTAGAGGAAATGGCCTCAAGTTATGCCAGGGGAGGTTCAGGATGGATATTAGGAAAAATTTTTTCACCAAAAGGGTTATCTGACATTGGAATGGGCTGCCCAGGGAGGTGGTTGAGGCACCACACCTGGAAGTGTTCAAAAGATGGGTTGATGTAGTGCTGGGAGATATGGTTTAGTGATGGTGTTGCTTTTTGTTTGTTCTGTGGGTGTTTATTTTTATCAAAATTAGGTTGACGGTTGGACAAGATGATCTTTAAGGTCCCTTCCAACCTAGAAGATTCTGTGATTCTGTGAATTATACTAATTTTTAAAAATATGTACAATACTTATTAACTGACACAGCACTTGCTTGATGAAATTCACATAGCACAAGATGAGTATTTTCATTTTTAAAATCAATGGGGTTATATAAGCTTTTGCTTTCAGAGGACAAGGGTCTTTACTCAGGAGGAGAGTTCATATACTTAAAGACTCGCAGATATCTGTCATTTTCAGGGATTTCCATGTGTGATTAAGGTTCTTTGCTCTTAGTACATTATAAGACTTCCTTGATTCATAGATAGCACAGTATAAATTAGAGAATTCACCATGTGTGATCAGTGGGTCTTAAAAAAATTAAGTGACCATTTCTTCACACCAGACTTCCTAGCAATATACATTTAAAACTTGGAAGAATAATGCATATGTATAATAAGGCTAATATCTTCAATGAACAAATACCAAAAAAAGAAAAAGAAAAAATATATTCTGAAACTAGAAAATAAAATCTTCCTCAATGTGTCATCATACTTGCATAACCATAACCCATATTAATTTTTCCTTAGCTAGTTTGAAAATTAATGGGATTAGTATTGAACATCAGGAAGATATTGTCACCAATGGTGATAAAATAGTATAACTTTCAGTTAGATGTCCTTGATATGCTTCAATGAACATATTTCATTTTAATATCAGCTTTTAAATCAATCTCCAAGTACATCCCATTATAATGAAAAGGTTAGAAATTAATTTGCATAATAAAATGATAATCTTGGTGCACATTCAGAATTAAAGTGCATTATACCTGTTGATTTAAAACTCAAAATTTCTTACTCTTTCTAAACAGATCAGCTACTTAAATTGATAGGCAAATTTAACAGCAAAGTGTTGCTTTGTCAGGATTTTAATGGTTTAACACATTTTACAAAGAAGTCAATGATGACTTCAGGTGGGATATATTGTTATGACTCAGATAAATATTTTTTCATGAGAAACAATTTGACAAATAGTGAATATATGGCACCTTCAAGTGACTAAATCTGTTCAATAGAACTAAAACTCTTTTTTTTTCTTTGTTTTTCTTCCATCCCTTCTTAATCTTACCCAAAAATTCTCAAAACTACCTGTCTTAAAAACAAAACTATAACGCATAAAGCTCACATTTGCAGTACCTCTTATCTGTCACATTTGCTAAGACAAAACTCAAATATGGTATAATGAATTGCTTTATAAAGTAAATTTGACTCTGACTTTCCCTTGACAAGTCTAAAAAAACAGTCACTTAAAAATATACATAGTAAGTAATTCTGGATAAACCTTTTTTTTTTTTTTTTTTTAAAATGGGAAATCACTCTAGATATGTTTCTAGATTTATAAATTAATTTCATTAATTCGCTACAGATATCAAAATATCAAGCCACTGCCTAACATATCATACCCTTGAGGAGATTACTCATAGTTCGTCCAATCAAAAAAGTTGTTGAAACAACTAATCTATTTGGTCAGTTAATAAAACTCTTTGGTCTTTCCTATTTATTTCTGGAGTTACCAGAACTAGTGAAACTCTGGGTTACCATAACTAGTGAAACTCTGTGGTCTGAACTTACTTGCTTGACTTTATACTCAAGCAGAAAAGAAACTTTTACATAACTGGTCTAAGTGGGAAGCAGTGATTTATTGTACCACTTTTCATAACCTGTATTCCAGCATTTAAGCCAAGCTACCAGACATCATGTATAGCAGAAACACACATGAATACATATCCTGCAGTTAAGAATCACTTTCATAATACTCATGAGGTTGCAAGCTCTTTCTGGGTGCCTGAATGTATGACTAGAGAATCAAAGACGATACGTGGAAATGTTCTGGGAACATGCACAAGCTTCCTATGTCATTATGATGAAATGGCATTTGGAAGATGATAGAAGGCTGAAATCTTCTTACCCTCTCCTACATCCTCCATGCCTGAATTTTTCCAATATGATGTGTCTGAAGTAAAAAATTATACGGCAACTTAGAATACGTTGGATACTAACCAAGTAAGCAAGCAGCAAATTAAGGCACATATAGGGCACATGGAGGACAAGGAGGTGATTTGAGACAACCAACATGGTTTCACCAAGGGCAAGTCCTGCCTGACCTACCTAGTGGCCTTCTATGACAGAGTGACCACATCAGTGGACAAGAGGGGAGCTACAGAAGTCATCTATCTGGACATCTGTAAGGCCTTTGACACAGTCCCCCACAACATCCTTCTCTCTAAATTAGAGAGGTAAGGATTTGATGGATGGACTGTTCAATGGATGAGGAATTGGTTGGATGGTCACATCCAGAGGGTAGTGGTCAATAGTTTGATGTCCAGATGGAGATCATTGATGAGTGGTGTCCCTCAGGGGTCTGTATTGACACCAGTATTGTTCAATATCTTAATCAATGACATAGACAGTGGGATCAAGGGCACCTTCAGCAAGTTTTTGGATGACACCAAGCTGAGTGGTACAGTTGATATGCCTTAGGAACAGGATGCCATCCAGATGGACCTGGACAGGCTCGAGAAGAAGACCCATGTGAACCTCATGAGGTTCAACATGACCAAACGTAGGGTCCTGCACCTGGGTCAGGGCAAAGCCTGGTATCAATTCAGATGGGGGAAGAAGGGCTTGAATGGAGCCCTGCTGAGAAGGACTTGGGGATACTGGTAGGTGAAAAGCTGGGCATGAGCCAAAAATGTGTACTCACAGCCCAGAAAACTGACGGCATCCAGGGCTACATTAACTTTTAATGTTAAGCATGACCAGCAGGTGTCCCTCTACCCTGCTCTGGTGAGACCCCACCTACAGTACTGCATCCAGCTCTGGAGCCCTCAGTACAGGAAATATATAGACCTGTTGGAGTCAGTCCAGAGGGGGGCCACAAAAATGGTCAGAGGATTGGAACACCTCTCCTATGAGGACAGGCTGAAAGAGTTGGAGTTGTTCAGACTAGACAAGCTCTGTGGAGACCTTATGGCAGCCTTTCAGTACATAAAAATGGGGCTCAGGAAAGATGGCAAAAATCTTTTTAGCAGGGCCGGTTGCAGTAGGATGAGACGTAATGGCTTTAAACTGAAAGAAGGTACATTTAGATTATATATTTGGAAGAAATTTTTTACTGTGAGCGTGGTGAAACACTGGAACACGTTTCCCAGAGAGGTGGTAGATGCCCCATCTCTGGAAACATTCATGGTCAGGCTGCAGGGTAATCTGAGCAACCTGATATAGTTGAAGAAGTCCCAGCTCATTCCAAGGGGGTTGTACTAGGTGATCTTTAGGGGTCCCTTCCAACCAAAACTATTCTGTGATTCTATATAGACTAAGCACAAAGAGTAGAGAAAGTCTAAATCTTGTTTCACAAGAGAGGTATTAAACAAGACAGGCAACTACTTACAATTTCTCATACTACTATAATTTAGTTCCAGCTTGCATCTACTGTGATTTTTATTAGAAGATGTCTAAACTGTCATAACATCCAGTTGGCAGTAGATGAATTTCAGTAGTTAAGAGACACAGAACACCCTAGGTATAGTAAATAGAAATCTGTGAGATATTATCACTGTAAGAAATTACTACCAAGTCCTATTCCTTTTAATCAAATTGAATAGCCCTTCAGGACAGTTTTTAATTGGCTTTGAATAACCACACTGCCTTATCTGTAGAAAATGTGCCTTCTAGGAAATGATTTTTAGGGTGTAAACTCTTGTTGTACTGACCCCAGTTTGAAAAGCCTTGCCTTTCTTATTTGTCTCCAGCTTCCTTCACCTCCCCATTCCTATTTTTATTTTTTGAGAATTCCATTAGATTGGATTTATTCAATGATCTAACATTCCTCCACACTCAGATCTTCACATCTGGGGCTGGGGGGCAAATGGGAACAAATTAGTGGGCATAGGAGAATATGAATTTCTTAAGCACTCCTACTCCTAAGACAAATATATATGTGACCTGAACATTTAGCAAGATCAATATACAAATACTTAAAGGGTGGGTGTCAAGAGGGTGGGGCCAGTCTTTTTGCAGTGATGACCAGCGACAGGACAAGAGGTAACTGGCACAAACTTGAACATAGGAAGTTCCATCTAAACATGAGGAGGAACTTTACTCTGAGGGTGGCAGAGCACTGGAATAGTCTGCCCAGAGAGGTGGTGGAGTGACTGTCTCTGGATGTTCCGGTGCAAACAGCTCTAGGTGGACCTGCTCTGGCAGGGGGGTTGGATTAGATGATCTCCAGAGGTCCCTTCCAACTCCATATTATTCTGTGATTCTGTGATTCTGTGATTCTGTAATATACACTTTTCCATACTTGCTGCATAGAATAACTACTCATCTTCCATCAGCTTCTTGGTGTAAATAATATCATAATAGTTTAGTTCTGAAACTCACTCAAATGCAGGATTTTCAAAATTCGGTAGTTAGTCTGAATATATGAATTGTCTTCTGACAAAACACTCTATAAAATGCAATTGTAAGCTTCAGCATTATTAATCTTCCATTAGGCTCCATAAAATATGTTTGTTTGTTTTTTTTTTTTTTTGGTGCAGGTAATCAAGGCAGTAATCAATGAACACGATCCTCATTATTTACCTCAAGTCACCTATTTACTATACTATGGGCCTAGGAGTAAGTAATATTAAACATTGAGTATTGCTTTTCCATTTACTTCTTTGCCTTTGCAATGCATTAAGGTGAACGGAAAGAATGATGTACAGACATAGATCTGATTAATACATCTGATTACACATCTAGTCTATTTTTCAGTTAAATGTGCTGGCCCCTAGAACACCTCCTTCCCCTCCTTCTTCTCTGGCCTTGATATCTCCAGCGCTGGTGTGCAGCATCTTTTTTTCACCCTTATTTAAATATTTTGTCGCAAAGGCACTACCGACATTGCTGATAGTCTCAGGTCCTTCTCCGAGCTGGCTGGAACTGTCTCTGTCTGACATGGGGGCAGCTTCTGGTGTTTTCTCATGGAAGCCATCCCTGAAGGATCCCCAGCTACCAAAACCTTGCCACATAAAGTCAATTATAGTCAAGAATTTTAATAGCCACTTCCCTTGCCAAAAGCATAAAAGCTCATGGTAGTTGGAACAAAAAAGATATTATGCACCAAAAATTTTAAGACATAGACACTACAACGCAAAACAGGAATCACAATGTTATTTTGAATTCAAAAATCAAGACATTATGATCAGAAATACTGTCCCACAAGTTTGTTCATGCAATTATACAGGTTCAGTCATATACTCTGATATACTAAAAAATAATCATAGAATCATAGAATCATTCAGGTTGGAAGAGACCCTTGGGATCATCGAGTCTAACCATCTACCCTACTCTACAAAGTCCTCCCCTACACCATATCCCTCAGTACCACATCTAAACATCCCTTAAACACATCCAGGGATGGTGACTCAACCACCTCCCTGGGCAGCCTATTCCAATGCCCGACCACTCTCTCTGTGAAAAATTCCTTCCTAATGTTCAGTCTAAACCTACCCTGTTGGAGCTTGAAGCCGTTCCCTCTTGTTCTGTCGTTAATTACCTGTGAGAAGAGACCAGCCCCAACCTCTCTACAGTGTCCTTTCAAGTAGTTGTAGAGAGTGATGAGGTCTCCCCTCAGCCTCCTCTTCCTCATGCTAAACAGTCCCAGCTCTAATAATCCTAGTCTGCTGTTAAGATTAGTGCAAATTAAATGTTCCAAGTACTACAGTGCTAGATATGTAATGTTTTAAATGTAATTTTTAAAACAGGTTGCCCAAGGAAATTGTGGATGCCCCATCCCTGGAAGTGTTTAAGGCCAGGCTGGATGGGGCTTTGAGCAACCTGGTTCTAGTGGGAGGTGTCCCTGACCATGGCAGGGGGGTTGGAACTGGATGATCTTTAAGGTCCCTTCCAACTCTAACCATTCTATGATTCTATGTTATAGTAATGTAGTTTAGTGCCTCATAACTTTATTTTAATGCCAGCGATAGAAGTGTATTTGTCAGCTCTGAGAGAGAAAAGAACACAAACAAACCCATCTTCTTACTATATGTTCAATCTCACTGAAGACTACAGTTTATAACAATGGGTCAGATCCTCAGAGCTGAGGGCACATCAAAGCCACTACAAATTAATCTGTACTTCGGTGTATGCTAATATCAGGAGAATTTTTTCTTAAGTTGTTAATTTCTCCTATTTCAAGATGACAGTAGGACAATAAAGAAAACAAAGTACTGTAACGTCTTTCACCCTTTTTCCAATTCTTATCTTTCAAGACTAAAGCAATAGAGAACAAATTTCCATAGTTTTCAACAATAGTAGACTTCAGTATTTTTTCTGTTACACAGTAGAAGTAATACACATTTATGGATTAAATTTATATATAAAGATAAAAGCTACCATGAAGTGCTTGTAATTTTGACAACAAATATAAAATCAAAGCTGAGAAGATCTGTCTTTACCTATTTACTTGAGAACAATTTAAGACCTATTAACTCTAATAATGTATATCATAAATTATTACCCCAAATCCACAGAATGAAGCAACTAACTGTACTGCCCAACTATAGTTGATAATTAATTAGTATCAAGGAACAATTAAAAGAAAACCATATTCCATTTCAAGAAATCACATTTTATAAATTTAGATGATTATGACATAGCAATTGCAAACAAAAAATAATGTCAAAATGAAATAAACAGAAAAAAGACTGAAATGAAGGAAGCAATTTTCTTACATGCGGGAAATCATGTGGGAACCCCTTAAATTTGAAAGCAGCTTCATTATGACTCAACTTGTTTGAAACTTTCCACATGGTCTTTACAAATGGAAAATAAAAAAGAATATTTTAATATTTCTTCAACATAGTGCATCTAAATTAAACTGTGTTAGTACTTTATCAGCCTCCTTAAAGAAGCAGAACTTAATCTAGATCTGTTTGCATTGTTAGTACATTCAACATATACTACTATGAGATTTTATAATCTTGCTTCAGTCTTAGTACTTCTCTCAATAGAAAAATCTTCATAGAAATACTTTTATAAGAAAGGAGTCTGAAAATATAAATGCAATCATTAGCAACTGTGTTTATTGTGGTACCCAAACTGAGCTACCACGTTTCCTAAAATCCTAAGACCAAACCTGACCTCTAAAGAATAACAAATCACTTCCAGCCATGATCTGTGTTGAGTTACTATTATGGGTACTTTGGAATCAAGGCTTGCACAAACTAAGGCATAAATGATAAACTTCACTGCAGTTGTGAAGTTCCATTTTGACACCATTCCACTACTGTAACTTTACAAGATTTTAAAAAAAGTGGTAAATCAAACACCTACACAAGGATAACTAAATTAGTTTGATTTTCTTTTTTTTTTTTTATTTTTTAACAAATTATAAATGTGTTCTGAGTACTAAGGCAAGAGATGTTTTTAAAAATCTATTTAATTGTTAATTCATCACATTTGGAAATCAAGTATGCTGTTTAGTATGATAGTAATCCCTGTATGGATTTCCAGATTTCTGAAGACTCTGGTACAAACACTAAACTACTGAAGGAGTTTCATTATCTGTCACAGTTCCTCAGTTTTGGGGTTTAAGGTGTGTATTCCTGCTTTATATGTTCCAAGGAAGGAATATTTCCAGTATTAAGATTAACCTTAATCATTTGGAAAAGATAACCAGTGCCATCTTTTCAACAGCCTTAATTGTGACAAAGCAGAGTTTCATTGTAAATTCACAGAAAAAATATTTTCTCGATGTTAGATAATAGAAGGCTCAGAGAGTTTTACAGTTTATTATAGGAGCAGTTAAATAGAAAGGTTAACTTAAAGCACAAGGCCACAGTATGGAGAAGTAACAAGCACAGAGGGGCAGTCACTACTAAACACTGAGGTAGCAGGAGACTTTATTTAGCCTTGGTGTGTGGGAGAGGATTAGATCTTAAATCAGCTGATAAAATACCCTCTTCGCTTTCTCTTCCAATGACCTTTTCCTCTCAGCCTGTCTCTCTTTAAATTCTTGTCAAGACTCTATGGGCTCCTGCCTTCTGCTCATCCATGCTTTGTACAATCTCAGCCTGCACAAAACAACCAGCTGCTGTTCTTCCGGTTTCCAGCTTTTCTTTTCCCTTCTTTGTTCACTGAATATGTTTTTCCATATATAAAAGTCAAGGCATGCGTCGATTTTAGATCAAGAAAAAGACAATTAAAACAACTCCTCTTCTAAAGACTTTAAAACATGTAAGAAAAGATATAATATATTTAGGCAAGTTCCTAATATGAGTGATGTTTGATAGGAACTTTACTGACTCTTCTTTCCTTTTCTATTTCAAGTTTTTAATTCTATGATAATTTAATCAGCTCCTATCTTTGCAGTGGTTCACAAAGCTCTTGCCATATGAAAAAGTCAACATACATTAAATGATTTTTATGACTACTTATAACAACAATTAAAAATTGTCATCCTAGCCTCTATTTAATTAAATGTTGTTTGCGAGGTGAAGAACTGAGCACATGGCTTCAATTTAATTAAATCTAAGTCCATATAACTTTTTAACATTAATTATATTTAGTACAAATATGACACTTCAGTGAGGTAGGAATACTGGTGAGTTGTCCTCTGAAACTTTGACAGCTGATGATAGAAAAGAATGCAAAGATATAGTCACACAACGGGAGATGAAGAGAAATCACATTCCAGGTTGGCAATGCTCGTGGTGCCTCATATTAAACATATAACACTTTCTTATTTTTCAGGCTATCAGAAAACAGAGAGAGAGAAAGCGTGTGCAATCGCTAGGTTGAATAGATCTGCAAAACACAGATAAATCTGCTTGTGCATGTATTAATAATATCTTAGTATCGGAATGTGAGTAGGATAATAAAACACGTTTTAGCATTGCTATGAAGAATACAGCTGATTGATAGTATTCTGTAGCTAAGACATTTCATAATTGCCAGTTTAAGGTGATTATGGTTTATTTAGTATGAATGCAAAGAACAATGTGCTGAATGGGTTTAGTGCATTCATATAACTTTAATCCCACAAAACAGTCTATTGCACCACAGATTTAAGAATCTTTTCACTAGCAGAACTAGTTTAAGCAGCTGAATGAGAATCTGGAGAAGTACAGAATTTCAACTTTAAGTTACCATTTTGAGTGACATCAAATCTGACTTTGGCTGCTATGTCATTTTGTTATGTCACAATGAAATTCTCATTAAAAATTAGCTTATGAGAGCTTCAGCTGAATTAATGTTTGTAAATTAAACAATGAAGAAAAAGCAAGACCTAGTAGAAACCAACTGTACATTTGTTGAACAAAACTATAATAGTTCATGATGTTATACTCTGCCATAGGCCCGTCCTTTTTGTTACAAAGGTATCATAACACAGAAGCCTAGTAAAATCAGTATTCTCTTGGATATGCCCAAATAGTTGAAGAAAATATACTCATCCTATCCCTTCCCCTACAGTTCTCAATTTCTTTGCATTGTTGTATCTACATCTGTCCTTTCTCCAGCTATGCAACAAAATAGATAGGCCATAAAGTTAGTGCAGCCCAAACAGAATGGGTTCAACAGCCTGTCTCCCAATGGGAACAATTATTTTAAAGAAAAGCAGTGGGAAACAGGAAGGGTAGAAATTCCCCAGACATACACAAGAACTTTGTTGCCAGAGACAGCAATGCAGTAGGACATTTCAAGGACTGACAACTGAGACACATTTTCTGTTGAACAGAGACCTAAATTAAACACAGTTCTTGTCTTCCAAAAAATGTTAACTCTTGGAATGCTTTCCTTTTTCATTTAATGAGAGAAAAGGATAGGCAGAAGTGAAGAAAAGCCTGATTCTCTGTTGCTTCCAATTTTCATCAGAAAGAAATCCATACCACAGCCTAAATCATCATTAACTTCAGCAACAGATCCTGGTTCCCAGAGAATAAACAGAATATCTCAATTTCACTGCCCTCTCACATTGACTGCAGATCAGTCAATGACATAGCCTTTAACTTGTGGACGGAGAAGGTCTAGACATAGGCTAACCAGCTCCATCCTTTCTTGTAACTTGCAGTTCCCTAAAAGCAGACTTCCATGCCACTGACAGAATCATAGAGTTATAGAATCATAGAATGGTTTGGGTTGGAAGGCACCTTAAAGATCATCTTGTTCCAACCCCCTGCCATGGCCAGGGACACCTCCCACTAGACCAGGCTGCTCCACACAATCAAAACATACTGTTTTCATTATCAGTCCTTGAAAAAAAGACAGGAGAAGAAAAAAAAAAGTTGTCAAGGTTTCCAAAGTGATTTTATCTCATTTAAAATGGACTGCCTTCAAGTTTTCTACCAGTGACTACATTTTTTCTTAGCTTTTACTTAATCAATTTATAACTCCATAGTAATAATAGAGAAAATTTAGTCAGATAGTGGGGGGGAAGACTCTTTATGTATTATTTAACCCCACCTAGCACTTCAAACATACATTAGAGCATACATTTTTCAATACTTCCACATTTGCTTTTATTATTTTATTAGTAATTTTAGCTTTATATATTCTTTTTATAGGATGAAAACACCCCTTCTCCCTTCAACTGCTTATAGACTGATCATACTGTAGACTATGGTGTTTCCTCAAAACAGACATCTTCACTGATCATCCACCTTATCAGATGATCTTGTGATAATCAGTATGGAGCTTACATAATAGCACATATGGTTTCCAAGGATAGCTTTTACTTGTTTTATTGCAGAAAAAAAAAAAAAAGGAATTAAGAAAAGAACAGTCCAATTCAAGAAGCAAAATCTTCTACAGCTTTAATGTTATTTCTCCCATTATTATGAAAGATGTTGCTTTCTCATTACTACCTACTATGAAAACACAGGGATTAGGGAATAATATTTTTTTTTCAATATTTTGTTGAAAACAGTAACAAGAAACAGATTTTAAATCAAATTTCTTCTCTTTATGCATGCAAACGAGAAAGGATACGTTGCTGGGTTCTCAAAATAGATCTGAGAGTTACTGTTTGTCTCCTTACCTCTAACACTTCAATATTAGAGACAATTTTCATTGCAGGCAATAAATTTGAAAGCCTTATAATTTTCACCATTTGAGAATTGTATCAGCTAGAGTTTTGGGAAACGGGTTGCAAACAGAGCTGGTGAAGACACTTATGTGACTTTTGGTCTGGGAATGTGTGTGATGCAAGAATTAAGTCTTAGTACTGAAATCACCTTGTATACTTACAAAGGAAAACTTCTAAGTAGAGAGTTTCTCTTTCAGAGAGGAACACACAACCAGCTTCCAGGTAAACTTGCAAAAAAGACAACAGCATACCTAATTAAAGAGATAATGTAGACATTTCCTCAAAAAATCTGAGAACAGATATTTTAATATCTTGATTTAAATAAGCATACCATCTTGTTCCCAAGGTTCCCAAGTGTTAGTACTTCTGCTTATCAGTAACTGAGGATTAATCATCATTACCCCAGTGATTTCTGTTACTTGTATAGAGACACCAGACAATTTAGATAAACAGCAAATCTGTGCAACACATGAAAGTCAAACCTAAAGCTGAATTTCATCTCAAGATTTGGAGAATTCCAGTTACCAAAATTGTAAAGATTGAAAACACAGAAGTATGAATGGCATGTTAGAACCAAAATTAAGCAAATAATAAAAATAAATATAGTAAATCCCAAAACGTTTAATGCATTGCAGGCCCTGGTCAACAGTTTACAGTGTTGGAATGCTTTACGCTATGGAGAACTATTTTATCATGAGTTAATTGTTGACTGAGGAGGTTCACAGTAACTGAAGTGGATTGTAAATTACCATGTCATTAGAGTTTATGCAAATGTTTTTATCTTCACTAACTTTAAAATATTTTGAAGATGGAACCCTTGGGCATTATTTTGTCTTGAACTTTAGCTAAGTACAGGAAAAAAGTGAGTGTAGAATAATTATATATAGGCCTTCTCAAAGACAAGAAGCCTTTCCTATGATTGGTCATCTGATTGAACTCTTTCATAGGTATCTCACATGGTAGCCTGGTACTCCAGCTATCAAGGAAAATGTATAATATTTTTTATATCATACTTGGAAACAAACAAATGACCAACATGAAAAAAAGAAATTGTTGTATATATATTGTTTAAAAAATAAATAACAAATAAGTGTGAAATGTAATTTTAATTTATTTTAGCAGCACAAATTGCTTGGTTTATTCAAATATATAAGCATAGATTGACCTTTACAGGTCAGTGTTTCTTCTTTTAAAGCAGTCAAATATCATGCAGTCTTGAAATAATGGTACAACATAGCTCTAATATATAAAATAAATATGCTTCTGAGTCATTATGAGACAGAAAGCAGTCTTGGCATTGCTGCAGTATCATTTTATGAGTATAAATTTCCATTAAATATGCTCCTTTTTTTTTTTTCCGGTCAAGAGGGAAGGAACATTGAAAGCTAACATTTGTAGGACAATTTTTAAGATTATAAAGTGGACAGCAGTTGTCCTCTCGTAAATTATGTTTACAGATAGAAATTCTATTCTTTCAGGCTGCCCAAATACCATCTGAAATAGTAGTTGCTGTATTTATTAAAAAGAGTAATCTGTAGCTTTTGACCAAGAAACCAGGTTAGTCAGAAGAGTCACCTCTAAATCAACAAATTAAACAAGAATGAGTCTATGAAAAGTCTGTATCTCCATGGGTCATTAGAAGGGAACAGAGATATAACTTGGAGACTTGATTTTTCTGTGGTGATACATGAGGGCAGTGAACCACAAACTCAACATAAATACAATGGTCTATGATAGCATTTGATAAGTTACACTAAAAATTATGCAAAATATGTATCTATAGACAAAATGTATTTGGAAACACTTAGAGTATGTACACAGAAACTGAGGAAGGGGAAAAAAAAAAGGCTTAAAAGACCATTGCACTTTAAACCAAACAAATGCTTTATAACACCAGAAAAATTACTAATTGCATTAAATTTGGAAATAACCTAGAGTTTTGAGTTATAGCTATACAAACATAAGATAACACAAACAACTTTAATTATGCCTTCATAAACACGCCAGTTTTGAGGCCACTCTTTATTTCTCCTAATTTTTAGTAATAGTATTCCCACCAAAAAAAAAAAAAAAATAGTTTATGCCAATGAAAACCTAACTGTAGTTACTAAAACATTTTATAAATTGCATTTCATATCTTGAATTCTAATTTTTCATATCAGGACACAGAAAAAAAGATGAAAGGAATTTTTAAGTAAAAAGTCATTATATGTCTGGGACACAAAAGAATTGCCCTAAATATTAGGGAAACCCAAGTAAGAGGCCTATCTTTAGGGTTCAAAGAGAAGGATAACCCAAAAGAAGATCATAAAGGGATGTTTCTATTTTAAGAAAAGACTAAAGGCAGTATCTCTCAAGCCCTCCTTCTGCATCACCTTTATATAATTGCACTTATAAATAGTTCTTTAGTACCTTGAATATTTGTTTTTTATTTGTCCACTTGCCAAACTTAGATTATAATTACCTAGGTATAAACACATCACTACATTTTAAATAAATAACAAGGTTGTTCTTCAAAGTAAATTCTCCTTAACATGCAGTAAATAATCATCTATAGAGGTGGACTTCAGTGATAAGCCTTAAGTAACATAGTCACTCAGTAGACAGAATGACTCTTAAGGCCATGTATTTCTTTCACACCATGTTTGTAGTTTCAGTACTGTAGTGGAGACCTCTCACTACATAATCAGTACATCATTGCTAGTGCCCCCAAAGAGTCCCAGCCCTTCCTCTTGCCTGTCTCAAGTCCCTCTGGTTCTCTTCACCTAGAATAAACAAATTACCAAGGGAGATCTCAGGCTGCAAACTCATTATCTCCTCTCTAATTATAGACAGACACACACACATAACTACCAGGCATTTGTTCTCCCTTATGTGATTTATCTGCATAAGTTCCTGAAAGAGGTGACCTAGCAAACCAAGCAGAGACCTGACAGGATCAATTCCTATGAGAATAAAAAAAAAAAAAAAAAAAAGATACCCGTCTAGCAAGATTCACAAGACTTGAATGCTTTTAAAGTATCAAAGACTGTTTCAGTAGGTATCAGTACACAAAGACAACCAGTTGAGACCCCCACCATACTCCTCCAAAGGTAAAATGAGAAAAAAAAAAAAAAGCCACTAACAAGTTCCAAAGTAGTTTAAATTTTAAATTTCAAATTTTCCAAACTACAAACTGAAGTATAGGCCATTTCCCAACAATCACAAAAATTAATTACAACTAGAAAAATGAAAGATGGCATGTGAGCTAACAATGAAAGATGGCATGTGAGTTAACAGTTATCAAAAAGACATTCAGGAAGAATTCAGTCAGCCACAAACCTTGGCGTCAAATTTCAGTATCAAGGTAATTAGTTGAAAATACATTTAAAAAGGAAACAAACAAGAATAATAATAAAAAAATAGACACAGAGATATATTATCTAATGGGGAAGAGTCTATTTTGATTTTGCAAAAGATAATAATTCCCCACTAACATAATAGCAGTCTTTGACAATAGTCACTTAAGTAGCTAAAGGTCAACATATGTTACCAATGGAGTCCCAAAGAGATCTATGCTGAGACCTATGGTTTTTAACACAAATCTATAAAAAGGATAACTAGTGACAATTTTTTCTCTGATACAAATGCTGAATTCAGGATGATGAAAACAAAAGGTTACTGTAAACAGTTAAAATATTTCTGACACCAAGACTCGAAAAATTGAATAAACTATCCTGAAACTGAAGTCACAGGATACACTTGCAACAAGAAAACACATCTGGGACACTGGTGGTTGGCTGTCAAGTACCTTTTGAATATTCAGTCAGCAGAATATCTGCAATTTAAATACCTTGCTAGAGTTAATAACAGTTGTCAAAAAACCACATTAACATGCCTATGGGATTAATTCCCAACTTCCTTAACTGCATCTATGTGAGTAAGGCAAAGTTCAACATGTGTTGTGTGGTCCCAGTTAAAGATATTTCCATGTTTTATGTGATGATAGTTCAAACTAGCTGAAATCTTGTAAAAACATTAATTAAAAGACACACTTCAAATATAGAGAAATGGAATTTTTTTAAGTGAGATTCATTCACACAACCATCTGCAAATGTACCAAATCATAACCTTGTTTAATCAAGCTCAGCCAACAAACTTCCACTTCACTGAAGTTTCCACTAAGTTTCCATAATACCCTCATAGAGAAGCTGATGAAGTACAGGCTGAATGAGAAGTCAGCGAGGTGGATTGAAAACTGTCTTAATGACTGGGGTCAGAGGGTGATCAATGGTATGACATCTAGTTGGGGGCTAGTAAATAGCAGTGTAGCCTCGGGGTCAATACTGGGTCCAGTCTCCTGTTCAACATCTTCATTAATAATTGGAGTGATGGGAAAGAGTGTGCCCTCAGCAAGTTTGCAGGTGGCGCAAAACTGTGAGGAGTGGTTGATATGGCAGAGGATGGTGCTGCCCTTGAAAGGGACCTCAACAGGCTGGAGAAATGGTCTGAACCTCATGAAGTTCAACAACGGGAAGTGCAAAGTCCTGCAGCTAGGGAGGAACAGCCCCAGGCACCAGTACATGCTGGGGCTCACCAAGCTGGAAAGCAGCTTTGCAGGAAATGACCTGAGGGTCCTGGTGAACACCAAGCTGACCATATGCCCTTGCAGCAAAAAAGGATAATGGTATCCTGGGCTGTTCCCCTCTGCTCAACACTGATGGAGTCACACCTGGAGTGCTGCGTCCAATTCTGGGCTTCCCAGTACAGGAGAGAGATGGACATACTGGAGAGAGTCCAACAAAGCGCCACTAAGATAATGAAGGGACTAGAGCATCTCTCTCCCATGAGGAAAGGCTGAGAGATCTGGAACTGTTCAGTCTGGAGAAGTCAAGGTTCAGGGGGGATCTTTTCAGTGTTTGTAAATGCCTGAAAAAAGGCTACACAGAAGATGGAGTCAGGCTCTTTTCAGTGGAGCCTAGTGAGAGGACAAGAGGCCATGGGCAGATACTGAAGCTCTGGAGGTTCCCTGTGAACATTCGGAAACACTTTTTTACTGTGAGGATGACTGAGCACTGGCACAGGTTTCCCAGAGAAGTTGTATAGTCTCCATCTTTGGCAAAAGGTACCTGGACATTGTCCTCAGCAACCAGCTCTAGTTATCCCTGCTTGAGCAGTGGGGTTGGACTAGATGACTTTCAGAATCTCCATCCAACCTCAACCACTCCATGACTCTGTGACTGAAGTTTTATCATCTCCTTCATTTTTCAAATGCACACACAAGTTGTGGTACATGTGACTCAAAAGATATCTCTCTTTCCTACTTTGCTTTTAATTTCTAAATTTTTGGCAGACAGCTTAAACTACACTAGATTTCTCTTAGTGCACAGTAGCCTGAAAGAACAACTTGATCTTAGGACAAATAAGATATTCCTATTGGTCCGGGTTGTAAACCATGCAAACTGATATAGCTCTACTGAAGTCCATCAATATCAGTGGAAGCACCTGTCCTTTTAATACATTTCATTTTTTTAAAGGCTAAGTAAACAAAATTTTAATAAAAACCACTCAGGATGAAAATGTATGGTTGTTCTTATATCCAACTATGTAACAGCACAGCATGCATCACCAGTAACTAAAGGAGGATGACATAATGGGTCATAAGGGTATGCAGAGCAGGGTTTAACATAACAGAACTTGGACAAAAGCCTGTAGTACAAAATTTAGCACTAGTAAGAAAGATAAATCTTGTAGTTTATATACATAAAGTGACAGCTTATAGAAATACAATGATATACTGTTTAGTGAAGACAAAGGATTACAAATTCTATACTCAGAGTTTTATATGGGTGTTTTCTTGCAATTGAGAAGCTTCAAAGATCAGAAGACATGGTGCTTGGGGACACAGTTAAGTGGTTGGCTTGGCACTGCTAGGTTAATGATTGGACTTTATGATTTTAGGGGTCCTTTCCAACCTAAATGATTCCATGATTCTATATACATTTATTCTTATGCCAGAATTTTCTATTAGATTAAATATCTCTTATTTCATCCTGCAATTTAGCTTTCATAAGCATTTATAAAGAGCAATCATTGTTTTCTACCTTTATTCTATCATACAGATCAAGCCAAACTTTTCTAATCTGTTGCCCTTTTATGATGGATTTTTCCTTACTCTGACCATCCTACTAGAACTTTCTGACCTTATCTTAATTTACCTTCTTGAAAAGGAATGGGTGACAGCATACATAATCTTGAAAATTCAATTCTGTTGTGACTGGTAAATATCTTTTTTCCTGCTTCATCTTGTGATCACATTGGCTTTTTTAATGATTACATCACTTTAATAGATTAGAGTCATGATGTACTCAACTAGTTTATTCATATCTTTCTTCTCCTCTAGTATTTCCTTAGGATTTTATACCTCTCCCTCTTCTCTTTAACACTACTCTTAAGTTAATACTGTCATCAAATAAAATATTTTATTCCATATTGAAAGTGCACTCCATTTTTGTATCAGCACTATTATTCATTGCACTTTTACTTTCTAGGGTCTCATTGGTCTCAAAATAGTGTGTGTACTTAAAAATTTCCAGTACCAATATCCCACTCAGTCTTTTCATGTTGCTAGGGGAACTTTCATTTAGCAAATTCTTATGTACTTGCATCTTCTTCTTTTCCATGTCTATAGATAATTTTTTGTATAACACTATGGCAAAGGCACTACTTCAATCCACATCTAAAAAGAGACCATCTAAAGATACTATCTAAAAACAATCAATTATCTTGTCAAAGAAATATGGCAGATTAGTCCAGTAAAATTATTTTGCAGTAAGCCATAATGCATTTTATTTCGGCTTCCATTAACTTTGTCATTTTAATTATTCTCATGCTCAGTTTTTGCCTCTAAATGGTTTTATACCAATGAGGTCAGACTAATAAGTCTGTATCTACCTTGCTTTCTAGGTATTTACTATTTTTCAATCTGATGTTATTAGTCCTGATTTGATAATTTATAAAAAATGGAAGCCAATTTTTCACATGCCAGTTCATGCAGAATTATTTATATAGTTTAGTCCCTGTATTTTCCATGGATTCAAAGCTATAAATTTTAGTTACACCAGTTTTATTTTCCAGAACCTTCCACCTATTAGTCATATTTAATAGTCCTCTTAGCTAATGTCTCTATTCTTACTGATTATTTATTTCTGTATTTTCTGCAGCTTTACTGTCCAACCTACTCTCATAGCACAGCAGCTGTTTCCTACCTTTCTTTATACAATTCAAGAACCTTCTCCTGTCTCTTTCAATATAATTTGCTAGCTATAAATCAGTATATCTTTCAATAGGTGTTATTTTCTCCCAAATCCATCTGTTAATTGTAAATGGATTTTCTAAGTCAGAAACATGTTTAAGACTAGAATTTAGTCTTTAGCCTTTAGTCCCAAGGCTAAGCAACCATTATTTTCCTTGGTTAGATGTCTTAAGTAAAGTTTAGAAAAAGTCTGAAAGGTGAGTGATTATTAATGGATTCCTAGTAAACCCTACAACAATATTAGAAATACCATGACCAGCAGAAGTAGGGAGGTGATTGTGCCCCTGTACTCGGCACTGGTGAGGCCACACCTCGAGTATTGTGTCCAGTTCTGGGCACCTCAATACAAGAGAGATATCGAGGTGCTGGAGCGAGTGCAGAGGAGGGCAACGAAACTAGTGAAGGGCCTGGAAGACAAATCATATGAAGAGCGGCTGAAGGAGCTGGGACT
>QJSC01004472.1:0-103031 GCA_003697955.1 Calidris pygmaea | reverse complement strand
GGGGGGGGGGGGGGAAGGGAGGCGTTGCGCGGGGTTTGCGCGGCCGCGCAGCGGGGTGGAGGGGATGAGGAAGGTGGGGGGGCGACCCCCCCGGAGGGCCACCCCAAAGCTCTCCCCGGCAACCCGCCCGTTTCGCCCCGCGGCTCTCGGCCTTTTAAGCCGCCGAAGATGGGAAGGGAGGATTAGGGAAAGAAAGGAAAACAAACAAGAAGAAGAAGAAGAAGAAGAAGAAGAGGAAGACGAAGAAGAAGAAGGAAAAAAACCCCAACTAAATCCCAACCAAAACTTGGGGGAGTGAACCGGGAAGGAGGGAGGAGTGTTTATAGGGAGGTCTGTGCGAGGAATGTCCCGGCTCCTCTAATGGCATCTGCACACCCTGTCCCCTCTTCTCGGCACCCGGCTCCTCTCTCTTGTTTGGGCTTTTCCACTGGCAGAGCTGCTCCTTGTTTTTCTTTTACTCCAGAACCGCTCCGACCAGATTCCCATCCTCTTTGTGGCCACCCTCCGTCCCCCAGAGCTTTATAAGGTTGTCAAGTGAACCAGCGGAAAGCACGTCTGAACCGTCCCCACAGAGGGGCTGGGTTGGTTGGGATTTTCAATATTCCCTTGCAAATAGCAGGAAAAATCGGGAATCATACCCGAGCTGCTCCACAGAAGGCGTCTCCCAGCATGGAGGAGGAAGGAGGCAGGGACACGGCGTGACCCCCTTGGAAAGCTGGAGGCTCGAGGAAGTTTGGTGCCCCCCCACCTCCAGTTCTTCGAGCGAAAACGCTTTGAAGTTCCTTGGGAGATGTTGGGGGGAGGCCACCACGAGATAAGAGGTTCACCTGAGTGCAGGGGGGATGTTCACAACGTGCTTAACGGGACCCCGTCCCTTCTGGGCAGGATTAGGGCCTGGGGAGGTTGAGCAGCAGAGGCCGTCAGGGAGGAAAGAGCCGGTTGTAGCTTCCGAAGGGATATCCCCCGGGGGTGCCGAAGGTGGGGGGGTGGTAGGAGATGCCAGCCCCGCTCCGTGTGCCGCGCTGTAGGGACATCCCTCCCCCTGCCCACCCTGCCCGCGACCCCCTTGCTGCAGGCAGGAGGCAGGTGATGCTGCCCACGCCACCCAGAGAGGGTACCGCCGAGTGGAATTTAAGACCTTTTGCTCATTTATTGTAAACTCTAGAGGGAGCCTAAGGACAGAGATCAGGCCAGCGCCTCGCTCCGGACGGCATTCCACCCCCCGTCCATCCGGAGCTGCCACCCCAGGCAGGGTCCCGGCTCTCATCCCCGCTGCCCCACACTTTTTTGGGTTCTGCTTTCTGTTGTCCCTTGCTGCAGGTGGAGGGCAGTTGTGCCCAGGGGTACGGGCCCCGTCACACACCTGCAGAAGCCTTGGATGGGATCGGGGTGCGAGGACAGGTTTGGGGGATTTTGAACCCTTGAGAGGCTGGGGGTGCAGCTTAGGGGTGTCCTTAATAGGCTTTGTTTTAAAAAGTGGGTAATCTGTCGGAACTGCCTTCTTCGCAGTAGTGCAAGGGGTTGGACCATCTCACCGTGCCGAAGGGCAAGTTATACAGACAGTTATGTCTGCAGAAGATGCAGGTTAAATTATTAGCACTCCAGAGTTAGTCATTCTTCTCTCCCTCCCTCTGGAGCTCTCTGCTTGTCACCACCCTTCCCTCGACGTGCTAAAGGAGCAGTTCTTTTAAACGACCCTGATTTTATCGAATCCCCTCGTATAGCTCAGACAACTTTTTTCCCTTTTTTTTTTTTTTTTTCCTTTTTCTTTTTCCTTTTCTTTTTCTTTTTCCATTTCAAGAGAGAGCGTAAACTGCTCTTGAAGCAGGTGAGGCTGGGAGCGTCCTACAGCCAGCAAGGATTCACCCTTCTGGGTAATCAGCTCTTCAGTTTTCACACCGGGGCCAAGGAAGAGGACGTTAATGTGCATTCTCAAAAAATCAAGACACACACACGCGCTTCTGTTGAGCTATCCCAGCAAACAACGCTATGGCAGAGATGGGGCCTAAATCAGTGAAGGATTACTTGCTGTAAACTGGCTTAATTTCCCCAGACAAAACACACCATAGGAACAGAAGCATTTTCAAACCAGTAGAACTCCATCTGTATAGGACTTCCCATTTAAGACATCGTACATCCCTTGCCTCTCTCCTTTCCCTTTCCCTTTCCCTCTCCCTTTCCCTTTCCCTCTCCCTTTCCCTTTCCCTTTCCCTTTCCCTTTCCCTTTCCCTTTCCCTTTCCCTTTCCCTTTCCCTTTCCCTTTCCCTCTCCCTTTCCCTTTCCCTCTCCCTCTCCCTTTCCCTCTCCTTTTCATTTTTTTCCCCCTTTCCCCCTTTCATTCTTTTCCCCCTTTCTTTTGCCACAATCACAATGCAAAACACATAAAATGTTCTCAGGTACAAATAAATTGGAGCAAGCCCTCTAGTTCCCTGCGTGGTTCACCTTTCAGGTAAAAGGACAGGCCCTCGCCTTGGCAGCAGTTTTATCTCAGGCTGAAGACCAGCCCCACTCAGGTGAAATACTTCAGGGAGCTCCAGCTCCAGGAGGACACCTCTGCACAGTCACAGAATCACAGAATCTTCTAGGTTGGAAGGGACCTTAAAGATCATCTTGTCCAACCGTCAACCTAATTTTGACAAAGATAAACACCCACACAACAAACAAGGAGCATCACCATCACTAAACCCTATCTCCCAGCACTACATCAACCCGTCTTCTGAACACCTCCAGGGATGGTGCCTCAACCACCTCCCTGGGCAGCCCATTCCAATGGCTGATAACCCTTTCGGTGAAAAAATTTTTCCTAATATCCAGCCTGAACCTCCCCTGGCGTAACTTGAGGCCATTTCCTCTCGTCCTGTCGCCTGTGACTTGGGAGAAGAGACCGACCCCCACCTCTCTACACCCTCCTTTCAGGTAGTTGTAGAGAGCAATGAGGTCTCCCCTCAGCCTCCTCTTCTCCAGGCTGAATAACCCCAGCTCCCTCAGCCTCTCCCCATAAGACTTGTGCTCCAGACCCCTCACCAGCTTCGTTGCTCCATCTTTGGTCCCCGGGAAGCGTCCAGCAACGCTTGACCCCTTCCCCAGGGTGCAGCCAGAATTAACCGCGTCACGTTTGTAAAGCCCACCGAGTACAGAAAGTGCGATGCAAGAGCTCGGTAGTAATAATAATGATGAACTATTATTGTTACTATGAGATTGAACAGGTTTCCAGCCACTTGCGCAGCGACCTACGCCTTTAAGAAAGTTTCCCAACAGATGAATTATATTGGGTGGAAATGAGTTGTTCTGTTTTTCTACAAAGCCTGAAGTGAACCTTTCTGGGAAGGGGGTGATATTTTGTAGCAATGTTTTCTCAAGTCCAATTCTTTAGGTTCCCAAGTGATGACACATTGTACAGCAACGCTCTTGGCACCAGACCTTCATCTGTGAGAAGGGACACTGGCCCCGTTTCTTAAAGCCATTCATTAAACAGAAAACACCCTATGTCACATGTTATGTTCCTCTGAAATGTTTAAAGTTTTTAGTGCATGAAATCATATGGTGCCTGGATTTTTTTTTTTTTTTTTTTCCAGAACGCAGCACTAACCTCTAACTCAGTTACTGAACGTTGTTGGAAGAGCTTGTTATTTTTCGCTGGTGTCCTGTTTTGTTTTCATTTGGTAGGATCCCAACTTTATGCAATAGGCTTTTTCAGAAATACAGAACTATGTACATGTAATGCTTACGACTGACCACAAAGAGGCCGCTCACCAAAAAAATAACCCAACACAAAAACATCTGCATCTGTAACAATTTTCGGCATTCTGGGTGCCATTTACATGAGAATCTAGTCTCTCTTTTTTTTTTTTTCTTTTTCTTTTTTTTTTTTTTTTTTTTTTTTTCCTATGGGCTATATTAATTGCCTTAGGTTCAAGAGGTCTACAAACATCTTCCTTATATAAACAGAGGAACTGGTCTGGCTACTTTCTACACCCTTCAAGGGAGATGACCCATCTCACACAGCAAAATGATGGCATTAAGTAACTGATTGATTACTATCAGGGCTTGAGATCCCGAGTTCTGGTTCTGGCTTCCCTGGGTCATGGCATGCACATTGCTGCAACTCTTGGCACCTACGTTTCTCCCCTCACGCTTTTCCTAATCTGTTTAGACTTTAAGCTGTTGGGAACGCTCTGTTTGTACAGCACCCGGCACAATGGGACTTCAATCTCAGTCAAGGTCTGTAGGTGCCAGGGTAATTACAAATGTAACAGTACCCATTACACTTCAAGCTTGTTCAGGTTAATCGGCCCAGCAAAGGAATTGTACAGCTCCGGGATGCAAAAGCCAGGGTATTCACCCACAGTAAAGTGAGCGAATACACAGAAAAATTGAAAGTGTATTCTCCAAGTGTCTGGCAACAAGAAAAACATCGTGAGATAGGCGACAGGCACTGCAAGACAGAAGAAACCTTGTTACCCCAGTGACCCCACGCTGGAACCAAACATTGTCTTTTAGAGGATACCAGCTAGGGGAAAAAAAAACCCACAACCAACAACTGTCTCTAAGTTGCTCTGCATATCAGGTTCAAAGGGATTCTTCCCCTTTTCTCAGCCCTCTAAGAATTTGCTGCCCAGTTGCCACTAGCCACACTTACAACTCCTTGCTTCTCCCCAGAAGTGCTCTACCACCATCCATCCCCACCACTGTTAGTCCTGGGACAGCTTGCTAAACCAAATTACCAAGGGGCTGCCATCAGGGCTCCTAACCCCAGCTCATGGCTGATCTAAACCATGCCTAAAGTAGTAGAGTAGGCTGGCAAGACAAAAGTCAAAAATGTATTTCACTGAAGCCAGTCTACTGCAAAAATGCACTGGGGCCATGATTTCAGCTGCTTATGAGAAAGATGGAAAAAGAGAGCCCTTGTATTTACCAGCATGTGTTCTGGGTTTTCCTCCTAAGGAGTTAAACATTTCTTGGAGCAGAGGGCTAATCTGCTGTGTTTTTTGACTCCAACAAGCTGCTTGGTTACTCCCTTTGTTCTGGATGCCAGTAGCTAAACTGGGATGTCTATTAGAATGCAAGTACCTGAAGGCATCACTTTTAAGGATTTGTCACCTTGTTATCTCTAGTTTGAAAAGCTTCTGAGAGCAGCTTTCATTCAAAACGTTTTCAAAGGACAAAGTCAGCATTGCAGATATTGCCGTTTATATTTAATAACTTACTTGAATGGCAGCAAACTTAGCTGATACTATGAGAGACAGGGGCCCAGGCAATTCTCCTTTTCTGCTGTTGCCCCCCACCCCAAGTCTGCAACAGATAAGTGGGGAATCACAGAAACAGCAAAAGCTATGGCCTCACTTCAATAACTACTCTTCAGATCTCTGTAACAAGGTCCTAAAATAAGTTCCTCTATTCTAGTGGTCTCCAGTATTTGCAAGTCCTGTGCAACCTCTTAGACCTCCTTTGTCCTTCCAAAGCAACCAAAACTACCAAAACAATAAGCCAAACCCTCATTTGGACCTGTGGGTTTCTGAGCACTTTTTGAGCCCGCAGCACTCCATTGTTTCAAGAGAGCCTTAAGAACCTCAGAGCAGCCAAAGCTTCTCAGGTCAGTGGGGAGCCCTTTCTAACATGCTCCTTGCAAGTCTTCGGAGCAAACCATTCGACTTTGCTAGACCTTTTCCTTCAGGTTGCCTCACTCTGCTGTGGTTGGTTTCCTCAGCCCAAGTTAGAAACAAAAACCCCAACACTCTGCAATCAGAAGAGGCTAGTCAGCCACCCACCAGGCCAAATTAAGCCTGCTGAGAACGCGGGGCGAACTCCTCAAAGGCATCCAGGTGTCCAAAATACCTTTGAAAACCTGTCTCTAACGCTCTAGAAGATGGTTGGCAATAAGCCTTCTCAGGGTGCCTGGTGGGGACGTGGAGGCTGGGCTGTAGCACAGACATGGCTCTGAGGGTGTGAGGTCGCTTGTGGGTTTTAAAACCGATGAGGTTTCCAAAAGAATACATGTTGGGGTTCTTTTTAATGTGTTTTGCTTTTTAGAGACGTATTCCTTATCCACAGGGAACTCATTTCACTGGAAAGGGAAGATCCAAAACTCTCAAGCATGGCTTCAAGACCACCAGCTTTAGGACAAAACACTGATGGACACAGCAAAATAGCGAGAAGCGCTTACACTGGGAACTGAGGTCCACGTTGGCTGCACAAGTGAAGAGCTGTCTTCAGCTCTGAACATTTATCATCTGGAGAAGGATTTGGGAGGACTTTGCAAAGCCGATCAGCTGCTGAAGGCCTGCTTTCAAGAGTGACTGGCATTAGGGCACCTGAAGAGTCGTGTCACCTTCTCCGTAATAATTTCAGCGAGAGCACGTAGCTACCTCATCTTTTCTTCCTGCCAAAACTGTTTCAGTTTAATTGAATTGATGTTAGGTTGGTACTACCCCTTCTGTGGACGCTTCTAACAACATTTCACAATAGCCATTTGTTTCTCCTTGCAAATTGCTTCTTTTTGCAAGGGTGATTTAGTGGAATCTTTCAGTAAGAACAGCAATATCTACTACAGCTTTGTTGTCTCCCTGCAAATTATTGGTAGAAAAAGCTGATGATAATGCTAATAAACTGTTTTTCTTTTGTACATTCAAATATCAGACATCTGTAGCTTGGGCCCCGGAGCTGGTTATTTCTGAGCAATTTTACAGAGTTTGTATTTAATTAATAAGTAATGTGATTCTTTTCCTTTTCAGCTTCTAACAAGCGATAACAGCCTATACTTCAGAAAGTCAAGTACGATGCTTTCTTCTCCCCAGCAAGTACTTAGCTCTAGGCCTGGAAAAGGGCCAGAGCACACAGGGACACTGTTCCGCAGTAACATTTTGTACCTAATTAAAAAAATAACAACAACAACAGCCGACTCTCACATGAAATAAAATGTCCTTCTTTTCCTCCTTCTCTAAACACACAAATATTCGTTTATTCATTATACTTTCTGTCTAAATGCCTGCACATACAGACATTCACTCTGTGATTTTTCTGCTGAACAAATGTGTTAAGATGCCTTGTATTATTTTTATGAATTTAGTTCAGCTTACATCAAGCTACTGTGAATGATTCTTCATCTCAAGGTCTCTGGGGCAAGGGGTTTCTGGGTGGTTGATGGTTTGGATTCCTTCAGTTTAAGGGTGCTTGTCTTTAAAAAAAAAAACAAACCTGTGGAAAGCCATCGCTTTTAAGGTGTCTCGTATTGGGCACCTTAAAGCTGAGAGACTGCTAAGTCACTCTGGAAAATATTGGCCTGGAAGACTTTGCGCATCTGTGCAAATACACCACAATCCAATTAAACCGGCAGACTTCGCAATTATTTGCAGATTTCCACAATCCGGCAGGAGCGAGCACATACAGCCTGCATTGCATAAGCGAGTTGTCGCAAGCCAGTGTGCCCCACAGCCTGACAGAGCTCCCCAAAAACCTGGAGGGGAGGTGGACGGCATGGTGGGGTCTGAAGGTGGGGCTTGCGCTGCTCCCCAGCTTCAACGGGGGGGCTGCAAAGGGATGGTCTCCAGCCTTGAAAGCCCGGCTCCCCACAGCTGAGCTCCTGGCCCCAACCCTGGCAGGGCACGGTTAAACATTACACTTCGCTGCACGATCCCCTTCACAACTTCACTACAATGTCACAAAGCCAATTTAAGAGGTTTCCACCCTGTGCCACCCTTGACCACTTGCTCCCACCTCGACTGTGAGCAAGGTCTTTCAAATGCAGTAAGAAAAGGAAAAATGAAAGAGGAACGGGAGGGCAGGAATAATCCGGATGGTTTTGCAGCTTTGCTGTAAACAGTTGGTTGCACTTTCACAACTGAGGAGGAGGGAAATGGAGGCCAAGAAGTGGTCTTTCCTACGGAAGGAAGGAACATACTAAAGTCAGGAGTGGCCCCAGGACTATTTCCCCAACCTGTCTCAGCGCTGAGCTGCGCTAATGCCTGTGACAGCGAAGGGGAAAGAGGGTTTGGAGAAGAGGAGCAGGATGATTTCTGGGGCAGTGCCCCATCAGAGTGTTTGTAGGGGTTCCTGCCACCAGACAGATAGAGGTCCTCAAAGGCTCAAAAGTACTTGAAGGACTTTGTGTACTCAAAGATACTTTACAAGGATGTTTGTCCCTATTTGAAACAAATCACATTAGTTCAAGCTTTAGGCTGACTTTTTAAAAACTCTTCTCTCTTTCTTTCTTTCTTTCTCTCTTTCTTTCTTTCTTTCTTTTTTTCTTTCTTTCTTTTTCTTAAAGAAAAACAGTCTTAGGATCTCCTTCAATGTCATATTTTCTCCACCATCACCACTTCCAGCTGCGTGTTTTCACCTTGACTTTACCTTCCCCCTCCGTGGAGCGGATGCTGCTGTTTGGCTGGGTTTGAGCTAGGTCGCTGGAGTGCCCCAGGTTAAATTAGCAATCAGGGAGGACAGAGAGGGGGTTTTTAACACTCAGTGCTAGCTCCCAGGTCTGATTCACAGCACAGCCCGCCCCACAACTGCATCGGCAAGACCCACAGGTTATTAGATGGTAGAGTAGGGGAAGGCACCAACTCTTTTGGCCACTGTAGCATCCACGCGTGGCCCCAGGTGCCCAGCCACGGAGGGGATTGCCCAGTCCCTGGCCAGTGCTTCACAGCCCAACTGAGCCTCGGTGAGTCCCTGCCCTGCAGACCACGTTGCAGACACTGGTCAAGGTGGTATTTCTGTGCAAGACGAGCAGATGAGCTGTTTCCGCTAGCTGCAAGGTTGCTGGATCCCACTGCCTTCCAAGATGCGAGTGGACGTGTAAGGAAGAGGTCTGCACCCTGAGCGAGGATCCTACTGGGCAAGTAATAGGAAAGGCTGAGGTGAAAAATGGTGGCCTGAGACCTGCCGCTCTCAGGGCCTGTGGTAGTCACCACTCGTGGCGGCTGCAAGCTCTCCTGATGACCATGAAACTGCAGCACCTGCCTGTTTCTGCACAAGCTACAAAACCCACTGGAGGAGGAGCTGAAGGGGGTGAAGCCTCACTACGTCGTGGTAGCCAGTCTGTTTGGGATGCCCAGCTCAGACGGGTGAGCCTGTGCCATTCCGGCAGCCGGCTCTGGGCTGCAGGGGAGATAGAGGCTTATTCCCTCTCAAAACCCGCAGCCATGAAGGTACCCAAACTCCTCCTTTCCTTTCCAATCCTTTCAAATCACGGCTGTATCCTCTCTCGCAGAGGGAGCTTATACAGCACCCCCGATTCAGATCCTACCTGCATCCCACCCAACATGGTCTCCTGGGTCACCCAGCCTGCACTTTCCTCATTGTCCTTCAAGATTGTTTCGTGTTCAGGGCTTGAAATTTAGTTATTTTTTAAACTGATAAAAATGTTGTTCATTATCTCTATTTCTTCATTCTCAGAATTAATTACGCCATGAAGACTTCACTAGAGGACTTGCAGATTCTAAGACAAGCAGTTGAATAGTCTTGTCTGAACATCCGTTTAAAACTGGACTCAAGGATGATGATTTTCTAGCCACCTGGTGTAGTCATTTCCCGAGAAACAAAGAAGATAATGGGCAAGGAACTGAATAAAGAAGCACCAGAGTAAAAACAAATCGCTCCTAGAGCATCCTTCTCTACTTGTTTTACACAGCTAAGGTTTTTAATCTGAACACTTGGGTTTGTCTCTATTGCTGCTGATACACACCCCCCCCTTTCTTCTTATTCCTGTAGAGTATCTTCTTGCCAGCTCCTGCATCACTTTCTGGGAATAAGCTGAATTCTTCTGGCAAGGGGAAGATCTCATAGTTTGTCAGCTAGCAGTCCACGGGGGTGCAATTAGCATTGGCTCATCACTTCTAGGACAGTTTCCAGTCCTCTGTGAAAATCACAATGGCGACAGAGGACAGGATTCAAGCCACCTAATTTTAGCTGCCTAATATGGGCTTGCTAGTCTAAACTACTCACTTCCCCAGAAAATGGAGCACCATCAGAGGACAAGTCATCCCTCTTCCCTTGGACACCAGCTCAGGGTAGGTGAATCACCCTCTGCATATGCCTGGGTCTGTTGACTGTCTACAGAGAGCACCTCTGTGCCTAGTTCAGACTGGATGCGAACTTCTAGTCAGTCAAAGTTAAGACAGTTGGGTCCTACCCATAGTGCTGGTGTCTCCCCGTGGTTTCCTTTTGCAGCAGTACTGTAACAGATGCTGAGAATACATTAAATGCTTTCCTAATGTCACATTCCCATGTCTGCAATCATGGTAATTGCCTCAGTGAAGTTTTGCAATTGCAAACGAGCAGGAAGCCATCTGCAAAGGAATCTGTCTGTTAAGATGTGGCCCCTACTCTGAAAGTGCTTGAAAAGCCCCAGCACATTTCTTGGGCTAAAGATAAAAAAAATAAAGGTCAGACTCCTGCAGCAATATGGAAAGTATCCAGAATGCACTCCAGTGATCCAAGGAGTAGACTGACTTTTGCTTCAGGACTGTGCTAATTGAATGCTGCTAACTACATCTGAATAGAATTAAGTCTAATTTAAGGCCCTTTCTGAGCTCCAGGGCAATGTAGTCTTGTCCTAAGAAAAGAAATTACCGACTGCTGACAACAGGTGTCAGCAACAGAAGCGGCTGAACCAGGGCTGAATGTGAATTAGCTGCAAGTGTAGACAAGGACAAACTACGTTCGGCACTGTTGCTGTAGCCACGCTGAAGACCTCGCTGGAAACGTGGAGGAAGGAGGGGAGCAGAACAGATACCCTCCAGAACAGTCCCGAGTTCAGTTACCCTTGCCAATGTCTGCAGATAACCAGCACAGCTCTAATTTTTGTGGTGTAGATAAGGTTTGTTTTAGCACCACACATGCCAAAAGTACCTTAGGTTCCCATAGGAGTTCTTGGGTGGCAGCCAAGGGGAATGTTTTGCAAAGAGTACCCGCTCCCTTCCTCTTACTGCTTCCTCCTGCCCTGCAGTCTGCAGGGATTCCCCAAGTGAGAGACCCAAGGGTTTTGCTCCTCTTTCCCATTTTTCCAACCTCGTTTCCCCCATGCTTCTCCTTCCCTGTGTCCTCAGGTGCGTGCGTCCTGCACACCACACTGTGCATCCATGGCAAATCCAAAAGGAAAGGTCCTACAAAGGTCTTTGATACACAAGAGGAGCAGAACGCCACTGGCCCCACCGGCCCTTTGGCTGGCAGCTACTTTGCTGCCATTTCCTGCTGGCTTCTACGACGTCCCTCTCATCATGTTTCTTTAGCAACATCCCTTGTCTCTTCTCCCCCACCTTGCTCTTTTGCTTTTAAATATACATTTAAGATGTTTTGTTTCCATGCCCTGTCTCGCTGATTTATCCCATATGTGTGCATGACTCTTCGCATGAGATGCTTTTGCCCAAGTCCTTCTTTGTAGCCATTTTTTTTTATGTTTCGGTTTTATTTTTAATATATTTTTGCCATTATGCTCCTTTTCTCCACTGCTTTCAAAACCAGGCCAGTTTAACCCTTCCGGGCAGCCCTTCCCCACTTCCACAAGTGCAAATATCAATTTGATGTGGCCCCTCATCTTCGGTTCCCCGTCCGCATAGTGTCTTTCCCTCCCTACCAAGAGAGCAAGAAAAACAGGTTTGCAGTTGGTTTTTATTAACAGAAGAAAATTCCTCTGGGCTTGTTTTTTGTTTTGGTAAAGAGAAAGGGTAAGGGCAGGACCGACGGCTGAGGACACACACCCAGGCTCAGCGCTGAGCAGGGCACCTGCTCTTCCACAGGCGCGGGGAAGGAAAAGGGAGCAAATCCAGGCTTGGTGAAAGGGAGGGCAGTTTCACCCATTTCAAAAGAGTCGCGCCCGCTTACACCCACTCCAAATTAACATCCCTATTTTAATTTACCCTCATACCTCCTATTAGAGTAATTTCTCCTCTGACTCCTGTTACAAAATGAAAGTTTTGCCAGGGGTTAAGGGCGTTGGACCAAGCTCACAGGCTTTCTCCATTTATAAGTATTTAGCACTTTCACATAGGTTAGATTTCCGGTAAAGGAAAGAAAGAAAATTCCTGCTCCTGATTTGTGACAAAGCTGTATAATGAGCTATGACCCATACCCAAGCCCAGAATAAAGGCCTTCATTTCTATATCAAGAAAAACAATTGTGCATATGCTCAACTTTCTTGACTTTCCACTAACTTATAATTTATATTACGTTTGAAGGATGCCTGTGCTTAACACTGACATCAGAAAGTTTGAAGGTGTGAAAGAAAAATGGTGGCAATGGGCAGAAATTTGAAGCATCGTTGGTGTCAGTGTGGAATTGATGCAGCCATCTTCTTGGACATCCCACATCAGGAAGACTTCACTTGCTTATTAGCTCTTTTCCATTTCTCCTTTTAGGAGCTCTCTAGCTAAAGAGTGGCTAGAAAGACTCACTGAGTGGACAAGGCTGTTGCTACAAAGCCACTAAATTTCCATGCTTTCCATGCAATGGGATTTGCCACTGCAGAGGAAAAGCCTTCGCTTGGAAAGAATGAGTCTGAACTCATTTGTGTCTGAACTCGTTCAAATTGACCAAATGTGTTGACTATAAGTCTAATAGCAGAGAACTTTTCTAAGGGAAGATGATTCATCTTGACTTGGGAGTTCGCCTTCCATGCCGTATTTTATTCTCTTTATGTTGGTTTGTTTTGGTTTTTTTTTATACAGTACCTCAGGTAAATCAGAGTGTTTACCACTGAGAACGTGTAAGTTTAAGTACTGAGATATAGCACCAAGCCCTGCTGTATCCTAAAGGGACCAGTTAAACAAACACCTAAATATGCAATGGAATAATAGTTCTTTTGTTTCAAAACCCACTGCCAACTCCGATGTTCACCTTCTGCCATAATTCCACTTAGGTGGAAACACTTGCATGCATCCCCCTGACACGGGGTGGCGAAGACTGCGAAGATCTTCTACATCAGTTTCACGGGGTACTTTGTTTTTTAAAGGCTGGTGGAATTTTCTATGATGAATGTTCCTATTCCTAGCAAACGTTTATACCCTGGCATGTTGATGATGACTGTAGTGAGGCTAAGAGTGTACCAGTCAGTTGAAAGGTCCATCTAGCTCAATTTCCTGTCTCTGACACTGGCTAAAAGCAAATGCCTAGTGAATAATGTATGAACAGAGCAAGCATGTAACACCATTTCCCAGGAGTATTCTTCCAAACTCTAATGGTTTGAAACTCAGGAGTTTCCCGGTGGTTTTGTGTTTAATAACCCAGGATAGATTTCCCTTCTGCAAACTTGTTCAATCACCACTTGAGCCCAGGTAAACTCTCAACACCTACATCTGCTGGCGAGGAGTCCCAGGGCTTCACTGTGCCTGATGGGAAGAACCGTTCACCCTTGGTTATTCTGAACTGTCACCCTGGCAGCTTCTTTGCTTTGTACTGGAAGAAATAGTGAATAATCACCCCCTCCAAGACATATATGGGTTTATAAGCTCCTATCATAGATGTCCTCAATCAATCATCTCCAGGCTGAAGGTGGGAGTGTTGATCTGCTTGAGGGTTGGAAGGCTCTACAGAGGGATCTGGACAGACTGGATCAATGGGCCAAGGCCAATGCTGTGAGGTTCAATAAGGCCAAGTAGTAAGTCCCAAGGCATGGGACAGCTTACTTAAATCAGAGGGACGCCTTGTTACCCTTCTCTGAACATCAACCAGTTCTGCACATCTTTTCTGATGTGGGAAGAGCAGAACTGCTCACCGACGTGGGCACACCACAGAGTTGTACAAGGGCAGAGTGGAGACATCTGACTTGCTCCATAAAATGAGACGAGGTCTTTGACCTCTGCTGATCCCTGAGGTGGTTTCCCGCATTACAGCCCATGACTGCATTCCTCCGACACGGTGGCCAGCACTTAGCCCATTGTTTTCTGCGTGAGGCAAGACCGCTTTTTCCCGTATGTATCACCTTGTGTTTATCCACAGTGACACAAACAATGTACCCACGCTGCACGTTCAGCCTAAGCTGCTCCTCGCCGATCTTCAGCTTTTACCTGCCTTCTTCTCAGCCTGGTGCTCCTGCACACAGCTTGTTCTTACTTTGGGCACAGAGCATGGGCTAGGATTGCAACTCGAAGGGCTGGCTTCCGTCGAGGTATCGAGCCAGAAGCAAGGAGGCAATATGTCCAGTCCCAGGGCGGGGGGATAAGCGTGGGGATAACTGTCAAGATCAGGAAGAACCTCAGGCTCAGACACTCGCTTACCTGACCCTTTACACATAACCCAGCTCCTCACAGCCAAGCCAAAATGAACCACTTCTGACCACAGCCTGTACTCTTAATCGTAAAGGCAATTGACGGCTCAGGGACTCTTCCCTCCTCCCCAACACATGCTGTAAGAAACAAGCGGCAGTGGTTAGAAACCTCATATTTCAACCTTTGTCCCATTACTCTGCTTATTCGGGTCACCAATTTACTTCAGTGACTCTTATTACACACTAATAATTTTTCTTGCCGTTTGCACTCCTTCTTGTGTGCTTTGGCCAAATGACGAACCCACCAAAACCAGACTGATCACACAAGAGACCACCCAGCTCCCGGGTGGGCTCCTATAACCCTTGCTTAGCACCGCTCAGCTGCTGCTGTGTTCTTTAAGCGCACATATACACTCCCAGGACCAGTGATTCCAGTTGAAAGACGTCGCTGATTTTCCTTCCCCTACTCCGGAGTGTTAGGCCTGGGGGACACCTCTGGTCACCTGTGAAGAAGGCAGGTGCACAGTGCAGCTCTGAGGATCGAGGAGAAGACCCAGGAAGGCCATGGCACGGCACTGACTAGCTTTTGCCTCCCCACATCTGGTCCAGAGGGGCTGAGGAGACAAGGAGAGCTGAAGAATAATCTGCCCCCCCTTAACGCATTCAGATAGCTAGGCTTCTCTAGAGAAACCAGAACTATAACCAGACGTACGGCAAATCTCACATGTTTAAAAAGACTTTCATGGTTAGGCATGCCAGAAAGAGATACTAAGATAGGACCTGAAGTATTTGGGATTTGTTTTTAATTTGTGTCATAGGCACATGCTTTATTTATGTGTAGAGTGACTACTCAGTTAATTTTACAGTGCACATAAACATGAACTACTTGGTACAAGATCCATTTTTATGTGAATGTAAAACATGATTAATGAAAGAAACCCCAGATATTGCAAGATATTTCATCTGTACCGTTTCAAAGTGAATCTGATAAAAGCCAAACAGAACACAAATCTGTATTAAATTAAAGCACCCCACGTTCCCTCCACCCCTACTCATGAAGTCGTTAAAGTGATTTGGGGGAAAAAATGTAAGCTTGGAAAATCAGTTTATTGCTAAACTGCAGGGTAAAAAAAATGCAGTTGCAAAGAGCAAACTCCCATTGACTTTACCGGGACCAAATATCACTCATGTTTCTTAAAGCCTCGTAGGTTAATGCCAAGGAATTTAGTACAGGAACATAAATCACTATATGCCTGCATGTCATGGGCTGTGTCATCTGAAGTCCTCTTTCTACCAACCTATAATACTTAAAAAAAAATCTGGAGCGAAATATGCTAACCTAATTCTTGTCTATTTGTATTACTAGAATCTACACTTTGCCATGCATTTATTGTCAGTCTGAAGGAGGGGGATGAACAGTAAGGTGACAAAATTTGGCTGTTCATAAAGATTCTCAGATTGCTTTCCTTATACAAGTTCAGATGTGCTTTACTATGAGAAATTTCATACGGGATGAGAAATCAGTATGAAAAAAGGTGGCAGAATGTGACATGCAATAATTCAGGCTCACCAAGTTTTGTGAAGAGTCAGAAGTCATGAGAAATGGTCTCGTGGTTGATTGCTAGCCCGATGCTGACGATATCCCTTGAAGGCACCATGTAACAGGGCGCTAAATGTGTTTGAATGACAGAAAACTAATCTAAGAAACCAAGAAACACTCTATGTCCCAGAAACGTAACCACACACACCAATAAATGACTGTAAACTGTTGGGTCAGAAGCCCCTAGGAAGAGGTGAAGCTCTCTAGAGGCTCAGTGGTCGCTCAGGGTGGCCACTGAAGACCCTGCCCAGAGGACAACGTGAAGCAGAGCAGCGTCCAACACATAGCATGTACTGCAAGTGAGGAAAACGAGGAAGATAATTGCTGCTGCAACGATTGAAACAGACCCAGGAAAGAAACAGAGAGAAATGAGGCACTGAGAGGAGCATGCACTGAAGAGAACAAATGGCCCAACGCTGTCAGAAAACAGACACCTCTGGTACATCTGTAATCCAACAGCTCTGTGCTGGTGGGGCTGACCAGGTCACAGGGTCCGTTGCAGACAGGAACTGGTGGTTGCTGTCCTTACCAGCTTTCCAGAGGGACATCTTTCCAAAGGGTTCTCTTCTCCAGGGGGATACCTCCTGTCTTCCAACCGTGGGCCCTTCCCAGCATTGCATCTATCTCACTCAACAAGGTTTGACCAATAATTTTCAAGTACACCTGTGTGTGTACTAATAAAGTGTTCTGCCTGCTCACAAGAAACCTGTAAAGCACCTGAGTTGGAAGGATGGCTGAGATCTTTCCACTGTCTTTAATTCTTTCTTCGGCCAAGGGGGAGTACTTGACCGTGAAAAAAAGAGAGCCTCATAACGTGAACAAGTCCTGTGAGGAGCAGCTGAGGGAACTGGGATTGTTTAGTCTGGAGAAGAGGAGGCTGAGGGAAGACCTTCTCACTCTCTACAACTACCTGAAAGGAGGGTGTAGCAAGGTGGGGGTCGGTCTCTTCTCTGGCTGCGTATTGGGAAAAATTTTTACACTGAAAGGGTTATCAAGCATTGGAATGGGCTGCCCAGGGAAGTGGTTGAGGCAGCATCCCTGGAGGTGTTCAAAAGATGGGTTGACATGGTGCTGGGGGACATGGTTTATTGATGGGGTGTTTTTGTCAGAGCTGGGTTGATGGTTGGACTAGGTGATCTTAAAGGTCCCTTCCAACCTAGATGATTCTATGATTCTATGATCTTAAGGGTCTTTTCCAACCTAAATGATTCCATGATTATATAAACTCATAACTGTTCTTTGAAGACCCCTTTGCAAGATCTCTTGATGTGACGATCGCCATTAGAAACAAAACTGAGGCACAGGGCCATAGCACACAGCACTTTTGAGAAGAACAGCAGTCCCTAAACAACATTCCCTGCCCCCCCGACCATATAAAAGGGCTTTGTTCTTTATTTATTTTTAAATTAATTAGCGTACATGAAGAATATCTCAAAAGAATGGAAAAGAGTCCCTTTTTGAAGGGGACTGTTTCCTGCTAATTTCAGGAATTCAGAGATAAAGGTAATTGAATATTAATTTCAGAATTTATCCAAGAGATGCACCAATAGCATGGTTAAAAGTTATTATCATACCAAATGCAAGGCTGGGCTAGAAACACACTGTGGTTAAATTACCCTGCAGATTCCAAAATATTTCAGATGACATCAGCAAGAAAGTAGAAGAGATCAGAACCAAGTTCCCAGAGAAGGCACACAAACAATGACTCAAAAAGGATATTTGTGAAATGTGGGGAAATACTCAGTAAGTACATTTTGGTTTTGTTTTGCTTCATTCAAAACAATTAAGCAAGGGAACATGAAACACAAAAAATACAGCAAACACCAATAATAAACTTAGCCTGGACTAGGTTCCTTATTTACGAACACCTACCACCTCTGCAAGATAAAACAGACAGATTCCACACCAGAAAAGCTCTCCAGTGAAATGCAGAAAGATGTACCTTGAGAACTATGACCAAAAGGGAAAGGAAATCATATTTTATTTCAGTACTAGCCTGACTTGCATTAAAATCAGGGAAAGCTCTCCATCCTTCAAAGGGAGCTGGATGTAGGACAGTAGATGAGAACGACCTGCAAACTAAGGTCCTCCTTCAGCCTCGCTTGATAGATTCCTCCAGCCCAAGGCCGTGCCCTGTCCAAGTGTCACATTCCTGGGTCAAAACATTGCACTACTTTATAAAAACCATGTGCCTGTCACGTAGGAGAGGAGAAAAGGAGCAAAGCCCTGCAGGAGTTGTCCCTGGCACTAGGTGTCACTCTGAACTGGGGGGGAACGGGCAGAAAAAGATAAGGAAGAAAATGAAGACCACAAAGATGAGGTTTCCCACCTTAAAAGTGGGACAGAGGCGAGCAGTGACCATCTGCATCAGGAGCCTTATGACTGGGTGTGCAGATGCTATTGTAAAACCAGAGGTGCTGTTTAAGTGTCAAGTCAAACTGAAAAACAAAAGTGATTTTAGGAAACAGAGAAGAGAGAGGTTACAGTGACCGATACAGCCTGTATTCCTGCGGCATCCGGCAGGAACCATCCGGGCCAGCTTTTCCCTTCAGTGGGGCTAAGGTGAAGACCTCAGATGATAGCAAAGTGCAAACCAGTCTTTGCACACAGATGTCAGCAGCAATGCTCTTGAGATGGTGCGGGGTAAACGGCGATAGTTATTTCCTTGCTCAAGCCAAGCCAGAGAACTGAATGAAAATACATTTCCCAATTTATTTTCCACCTCCCTCCCCATTTCTCCCCAAACAGTAGCAGGAGGATCTTGCCACCCACATTTGTACTGTCTTAGGAATGTACGCGCCTATTTTTGGATAATTTGAAAACCTTTGGGAACATTCCTTATTAATAAACACACTTTCTATTTTTTTTTCTTTTTTCCTGTATTCCCCTGTGAATTTCCTCATCTTCCTTTGCCAGCCATTGTGTATTGAGCCATTCGTGACCCAACAGCAAGGCAATCCCTGGAACTCCAGGAATCCTAACCTGGCGAAGCACTTAGCACGCAAGGAGGAAATTATTCCCTCGACCTAAGGAGCAGTTGTCTCTTCAGTCAGCTCCAGGCCTGCAGTGTTATAGTCAGGCTGTTTTGTCTGGAAGGCAGAAATAAGGGAACCTCAAAAGGTTCTGCTCAGAAAGCTCTCCGGTCTGCTGGATGTATAAGGGCTAAGGACAAGGAGAAGGAGGAACAAGTTCACATGAGTCTCTTGCTGTTTACTAAAAATACTGCCAACATGATGCTTCTGATAATTTTGTTTGCAGTACTGTTCCAGAAGAAGGAAGTGCAGATGGGTGAGGAGATACAAAAAGCATTTGTTTTTCTTTTCCATGTGACATGTTGTGTAACTGCAACCCTGGAGAGAGCCGCCAGTGAGAAGCACCATCAGGGTCTGCTCCGACTTCCCCAGGTGGGTACCCAGGGAGAATGCCATGCTGCTCGCCTCGCCATCCCACTGCCATCCTCTCTGAGGGGCTCGAGTCTACGCTGAAGTTATAACTTATTTTCCCTGCTCATCTAGTCCATGCATTGTCAACCTACCTAATTATCCACTGGAGACCATATTAAGCCAAACAACACTCACTTTGTAGTCTCTTAACAGCTGCCGGAGTCAAATCTATTTTGCCCACTATCAGCCTCCGCTGAATTTAAATTAAGATAGGGCTTGACTGCAAAAGTAGCTCAAGTAATCTGATTTAGTTTTGCTTAAGCACAAAAGTTTAAACTTTCAAAGAAAAAAAAGTCACAAGTCTTTATCTTTTTTGAGATATTCAAAACGTGACTGAGCGTGGCCCTGAGCAACCTGACCCTGCTCTGAGCAGGATGGTTGGGCCAAATGATCTCCAGAGGTGCCTTCCAATGTCATAAATCCTCTGATTCTGTGTTTCTGTGGCAGTACGTGGCCTCTCCCAGGATTGTGTTCCCTCTAACAGCCTTCCAAGGCTTGTGGGTGCCCCAAATTTCTTTCTCCTCTGTGGGTCAACCAGATTTTATGGGTTTGGCTTGTGGTTCTTCAAGCTACAATACACTAAGTCATTCTGGGTTTTTTTACAAGGCATTTTGGGAAGGGAATGTGCCTGTTTTTCTGCACATTTCTCCTCTCCTCAAAAGGTATAAGGAAAAAAAAAGAACTCAATCAACCGAAAAAAAACAAAACCAAAACCCAAATGCCAAAGAGTTTGAAGGTTAAGAAAGGCAATCCTTGTGTTTAAGGGACAGTAGTGACAGTCAGGAAAACTGAATCCACTCCTGCTTTCTTTGGAAAGTCACTGCCCTGCTATAATCTTCACTACACAGGAGACCTAATAACTAACTCTGAGAAATATTTTGAGGTTTGGTAGGTGATTTGTAATTCACACAAGAAAGATGCTGTAAGGGAGCTAAGCGCCTGTGATGTGTGTGGCGACTGGATTTCAGGCCTTTCTATGGCATGCTGTGCCACCCCCACACCTCGGCCATATTTATCCTGACGCCACTCCCGCGAGGCAGGGCAGGCCTCTTCACCCATTAACTCAGAATGACAGAATCCTCTGGGTTGGAAGGGGCCTTAAAGATCATCTTGTCCAACCGTCAACCTAATTTTGACAAAGATAGACACCCACACAACAAACAAAAAGCAACACCATCACTAAACCCTATCTCCCAGCACTACATCAACCCGTCTTCTGAACACCTCCAGGGATGGTGCCTCAACCACCTCCCTGGGCAGCCCATTCCAATGTCTCATAACCCTTTCGGTGAAAAAATTTTTCCTAATATCCAGCCTGAACCTCCCCTGGTGTAACTTGAGGCCATTTCCTCTCGTCCTGTCACCTGTGACTTGGGAGAAGAGACCGACCCCCACCTCTCTACACCCTCCTTTCAGGGAGTTGGAGAGAGCAATGAGGTCTCCCCTCAGCCTCCTCTTCTCCAGGCTGAATAACTCATGGGGAACAGAATCTCAGATGTCCAAGGCCACCCAGTGACTCTCCAGATCTAATGCTCTTGCAACTAAGCCTTTCCTTCCTCTTGCCTTCACAAGAGATTTGCCTCCCCCCTGCCCACTGCAGCTGCGTTAGGGCAAGTTTCAAACGCGGACAAGCAGAGAGGCTTCTCTCGTAGAACCCTACAAGCCATAGAACCTCAGTGACTCTACCAGTGGAAGTCCCCAGTGTAGATCCTGACTCTTTATATCAACCGTTTCATGCAGGACTGTCGCCTCCTTGCATCTCGTGGAGGTTTCAGGCACCCATTCTACACCAAGTAGGTGGTAACAGGGGCAAAGTACAGCGCTGTGTGCGGACCGAGGCACTCGCCAGTGTAAAGCCAGTCCTCCTGAACGGAGATGGCTTGTCTGAGAACTTGTGCTTTGCTGAAAGGGTCTTCTGTATTTGCATTTATTATTATTATTGGGCTTGCTACTTCTAAGGGATCCCTAGTGGACTGACAGAATAGGAAGTATAAGGCAAAGTGCCATACAAAGGTCTTTGGCGACAGGAGAGATCTTGATTCTGCCTGGAGCAGCTACCAGCCACAGGTAGGCAGACATTTTCCTGGAGCTGTAATCTCATGTCAGAAAATCAACCGTTATCTCCTAATCCATCAGCACTAAGCAGGTCCAGCGTTCTGGCTGCCTTAAAGACGTTTTGCTCACCACCCCCTGAGCTCTGCGGCTGCACGTTGGCAGCACGGCTGTGCACAGCTCCATGCTGGCCATCCAAGAGCGCCTCGTTGCAGGAGGGTCTCAGGGGCTGCAGGTGCTGGGGCGACCTGCAGGCAGCTCAGAGGTTGGGCAGCACCTTCCTCCTGTGTTCCCAAAGCTCCCCACAACGAGCATGTAAAAAGGTCGACTGTAATCCATCAGCTGAAAGTGAGATATAGTCAAGCAACCCTGAGTATATCATCAGCTGCCGCAGAGGCGTTCTGCTCAGTCCTGAATTATTTAAGCAGTGAAATTAGTAACACACCTTTCAACATGGAACAAATATCGCATTCCATGGTAAAGCTGAGCAGTGGAAAGCGGTCTGTAGTGTTCAGCTTCTCCAGGACAGGAAGACTTGGGAAGCACTGTGACCCCAAGGACAGGAATACTGTTAAGATTCCTGGAAGAATTGTCAATGGGATCTGGAGGGGCCTCCAAATGGGGTGGTCAGTCTTTCCCCCTCTCTCAGTTAAGCCTCTGGTCCCCACTTAGTCTGCTCTCCTTGAGGCCAGGATCTGTCCCTGGCAGACTTAACCTTGATGGGAGATGATCTCAAATCATCTCACCTCTCCTATGAAGACAGGCTGAGAGAGCTGGGGTTGTTCAGCCTGGAGAAGAGAAGGCTCCAGGGAGCTCTTATAACGGCCTTCTAGTACCTGAGGAGGGCCTACAGGAGTGGTGGGGAGGGACTCTTTATCAGGGAGTGTGGCAATAGGATGAGGCGTAATGGTTTTAAATTGGAAGAGGGGAGATTTAGATTAGATACCAGAAAAAAATTCTTTACTGAGAGGGTGGTGGGACACTGGCCCAGGTTGCCCAGAGAAGCTGTGGCTGCCCCATCCCTGGAGGGGTTCAAGGCCAGGCTGGATGGGGCTTGGAGCAACCTGGTCTGGTGGGAGGTGTCCCTGCCCAGGGCAGGGGGGCTGGAACTAGATGATCTTGGAGGTCCCTTCCAACTCTAACCATTCTACGATTCTATGATCGTCTCTTGGACAAACCAGTACTTTGCCAGCCCTGCAACGTCTGCTACCCCAGCCCTCAGCACTTTGACCCCCCCAGCTCTGCCCCACTTTGGCACTTCTTTGTTAGAGGGGGAGATGGAGAGAAGAATATTGCCAGGCAGGGGGACAGCAAGGGGAGCAATGGCCTGCCTCCAAGCTTAGCCCCTTCCAGCACTGACACAGAGAAGACCCGTGGAGTGCTGGGACCTGCAGAGAAGGGGCAGGGCTGGAGGAAAAGCCACAGGAGAGCTGGGCAGCACGCCGCCCCAACGTGCGCCTTGCAGAGCACAGCCTTGGTCCTTATCAGGGATACGGCAGCCCTATCAGCAGCTCCTCGTATCACTGTCACTTTCGCTTCAAGCCACGGTACTCCCACACGCACTGCTGCTGCCTCTAGCTAAAGGTCCTCCACCACCACGCCTGGAGCGGTCGGCACGGCTCAGCAGTGGCACGGCAGGGCAGACTTGGTTGAAGGTCTTGGTTGACCAACAGCACATGTCACAGCACGTGTCACAACAGCACGTGGTGACCAGGTCACAGTTTGAAGAGGGACCCCTGCTTCTGATGTTTGGGTCCGTTGTACACATGCCTGATAAACCACACTTTGCTTTCGCAGTGCAGGAGCATAAGGACTCATACACCAGTGAAACGAGGGCGGGGAGTCCTCCATCAACCCCGTCAAATAGTTTCTTCTCCACCACAGACGCAACCCAGGCGGGGAGTCCCCGTCCTCCTGACTCCTCAACACAGCATGTTTTGTGGGGTCTCCTGCAGGAGACCTGAAAGCAGGGGCACGACTGCAGTCTATCTAGCAGCCATACCTCAAGAGAAGAGCAGCGCAGACATCCAGGGAGAATCCCAAGGCACACGGGCTGCCCACTGAGGGCTCTTATTTACTGCAAGCACAGGGTGGGTGACAGATGGCTGCTTATCTGATAGAACTGATCGTCAGCTGATCCTGAATCGCAAGCGTGTTTTAGTAAGCTCGCTGGGTAAACGGACTTTTCTTTGTTTGATTTCAAACCACCTGTAGCTGCTCTGAATTTCCATTGTGAACTCCGCTTGACACAATAATGCCATTATTCGCACAGGCATTGAATATTGAATCCGGCCAGGTGGGGCTTCTACCACCCGCTTTTGTGTTTGCTGGCGTGTTACACACGGTCATGCAAACTTTAAATCCAGCGGAGATACAAACGCAACTGAAGCACAAAACCCTGATATGGCTACGTGCTCCGTGGGAGCAGGCCACAGGTTATTGATTGCTGGGGGGAAAAATGCGGGACACTTTCCAGGGGAATCGTGTTTGGCAGCGTGCAGGGAATTTCTGTTGTCAGAAAGCTGAGTCTCCAGCTGAGGAGATCCTCAGCCTTCAGCCTGCACTGATCAGCCACTCATGAGTAATAACAGGTTCAGCCTAAGTCCTTCACTCCTGGTTACTCCTGTGTATGTACATGCATACGTGCACGTGTGTTTGCACTAATGTAGATTCAAATACATATATACACGTGTTTGTACTAATGTACATGCAAATATATATATGTATATGCATGGGTATATGCATCCTTGTATGTGCGCATGTATATATATGCTTAAGCAGGGCATTTGATAAATATAAATACCATGATCACCTAGAGCAAATGATTAGGACAAGAACTTTGAGAAGACATACAGTAATTTGCACAGGAAATATTCTATATAGCCTATGCTATAGATGAAAGCTATGGTAGAATCTTTATACCAGAAAAGACAGGGAAGGCCAAAATATTTACAGAATTTAGGCACTGGGATCTTAAAACACTGAACACCCCCCCGCCTTTGCCCTACCCTGCTATCCACCAGCTGAGCTCCTCAGAGATGTCCATTTCTGTTTCTTGCCAGGACGCGGAGATCCCAGGATCTGACAGGCGGCTGAGCAACCCCAGGCGCCCGCTTGAACTCCAGCCAAGCTCCAGAGCCTGGGCTGATCTGCGGCATCTGCTCAGCGGCGACGTGATGCCCCTACACCAGGTCAGGATCTCCACTCAGCGTGGCATCTGCCACCACTGCCTTTTCTACACAGGGAGGATAGCAGACCCTAACACGAGTGGTAGGAGCACCTCCCAGATACGATGCCTAGGTTGTCTTCATGGCAGGGTTAAAACCATTGCACCTTCAGAAATGCAGCAATCACCACCCTCTGCAGGCTTTTCTGGACATGCATCTTCTCCTCTCCAAAGCAACTGTGTCAACCCAAAACATTCCTTTAACCATCAATGAGCTGAGAACCGAAATGGCACTCTGGGGTAGTGACTGGTGAATAATCCCATGCTCTTTGTCCCAGCCCCAAGCTGATGGCTGATTTTTATCCACCGAAAATGTGTTGGAAAGTATATAAGGGGTATAGTAGAAGTAATACATGGGAGCAGAGGCTTTCCCTCCCCAGTGACTACCTGTCATGGTTTAGGACACTACTCTAAGGATTAGGCTACAGAAACCAGCTCTACCTGCTCTTTTTCTGTCTGCAGGAATCTGACGTCCTCTGGTGCACAGTAGCATAGCTCTAACAAGAGGTGTCCTCCTGAAACTTTAATGTTTCTCCAGACTTAGGACAAATCTGAACCAGTTTGGTGTCCAGCGTGCTCATCACTGAACTCTCAGAGGAGGCTCCCGTTGGTGATGGGTTTGAAAACAAGGCGTACTGTATTTTGTGAGATATCCATGCCACTCTGCTTTGTGTTTGGGTCTGCTGGAGCTCAGGCAGGAGTTAAGAAGCTCAGATTTAGGCAAGCACTTAGGGAGCTTTTGGACATTTGTGCTGAGAGATATGTGTGCACGTTCCGTGAGCAGCACACCCAGAAGACCTCCGACACGCTGAACTTACTGGATATCCACCACACAAATGACAAGCATATGTGCAGCAAACAAGTGCTCCAACCAAACTCGGAGGCATCTGGAGACCTTAGTCCAAATTCCTCAGATTTCACCTGGGTAAGTGTTTCAGCTGGAAAAAAAAAAAGGGCATTTCTGAGAAAAGCTGGATAGGCAATAGCCGTATTGGCAGAGCAAATAAAGCTCTTTGCATCCAGGATAAGATGGCCGTAGGGTGGAGGAGTTTAGATCAAAATCTAAGATTTAAGAAACTTAATTGTATGCACGAACAATCTCCTAAATCATTTTGGGGGCATGGCACATATTTCCTTTCCCGTTTTTGTAATCCTCTCCATGCAAACTTTTCAGCTGGGGGAAGGAATCAATACAGTTCTTTTAAAGCCTTCGGTAAGGCAAAACATGAAATTTGTTTTCTTAGCTGGATCAGCCAGAAGGTCAATTCTTTTGTAATGACTTCTTTATAAAGCTAACATGGCTTTTTAAATGGATGTTGTAAGTTGCATCAGAGGTATTGCTAAGGACCTGGTTAACTAGGAATCCATCCCATGTGATTACAGGACAGCAGCAAAATCTACTTTGATTATTTACAGTATGTATCATGCTTCATACACACATACTGCATATGAAGGTCACATCCTGGTCCTGTGGTGCTCTCTCTAACTCCAGTGTCATGTTATCCACAGAAAAGGAGCAGCAACAGGAAGAAGAGAATTAACCTACCAGACACACGCAGCACCTCACTGAAGTCAGCTGAAGAGGCCCTAATTGCAAACTATCTGAAACTAAGGCTCTTTCTCGACAGCAAGTCAGTCACCTCCAGCACAGGAGGTGCAGAGGCAGATCCTGGAGAGCAGTAGAAAGACAGGGAACTGCTGGAGAGGGGACAGCAGAGGGCTACAGAGATGATGAGGGGCCTGGAGCATCTCCCTTACAAGGAAAGGCTGAGGGACTTGGGTCTTTTTGGTCTGGAGAAGAGAAGGCTGAGGGGGGATGTGATCAATGCCTATAAATACTTAAAGGGTGGGTGGCAGGAGGATGGGACTGGTCTTTTTTCAGTGGTGCCCAGGGACAGGACAAGAGGAAATGGGCACAAACTGGAATATGAGAAGTTCCACCTAAACATGAGGAGGAACTTCTTTCCTGTGAGGGTGACAGAGCCCTGGCAGAGGCTGCCCAGGGAGGTGGTGGAGTCTCCTTCTCTGGAGACATTCAAACCCCACCTGGACATGTTCCTGTGCAACCTGCTCTGGGTGGCCCTGCTTTGGCAAGGGGTTGGACTAGATGATCTCCAGAGGTCCCTTCCAACCCCATATCATCCTGTGATTCTGTGACCTGGTGCAGGCCAGATGTGTGAGACGGGCTGCGGGGAGTGCCAGATGCTGTGCTGGGCTGCACCTCCTGGGTCATGGTTACAACACAGTTAGGCACCCAGCCAGAGCCACAGCCTCTCCCAGGCTTAACATAGTGCCTTGGCTGCCCTCATGCCCCACGTCCCAGCTTCTACTCATTCTTTTGTATGAGAAGGAAAGATGCAGTTGGGCATCTTTGTAAGGTGGCTCACCTCACATCAGAACCTCTCAGGCATCACCACTGAAGTGACGCACCCATGGAAGAGGAGTTGAGGAAGGCAAGAAAAGCTCGATGGAGGCATTGAATGGGTTGCCATACACATGGTCTAGAGATCAGTGTGCCCTGAGAAGCGCTCAAGAATTTCTGCATGTCAAGTGGATGAACAAAACCATCAGTATTTCTGTGATCCTTAGCTTCCTGAGGCCATCGGTGCGCTCCTGGAAATGGCTAGTTTTGGTCTGCTCCTAACGCAGACTTTTCTCAGTACAAGACAGAGAAGGGATGGGTCAGCAAGGGACGATTTTTTTCCCCAACAGAAAAGTTTGTAGTTTGACAGGCTTGTAGTAAACATAAATTAACCAGCAGGTCACGGTTCAGACCCTGAAACTTTGCAGCAGCAGCAGCTACTAAAAAGTAATGGTGGGGATTTCCCTTGTGTGATGAACTGTAGCTATAATTAGACCATTTAGATATTATCTCTCTAACAGAGAAAATTGCTCAGCTCCACAATGCCCGCTGATTCTGGAAATTTCCCCATGTATTTATTTACACAAAATAAGGATCCGAACTCTCTTTTCTTTGCTGAAGAAAAACTCCCCCTCGCTTCATGGGATCCCTACCCTAAGTAGTTCAGGATTATCCTTCTAGATATTGGGAATAAGCAGATACTTAGTTATTTACGTTGTTCTCCTCTTTCCCTCCCGCTCCACTTTCATCCCTCAGGGACTTGCTCTCTTTTGAGTGATGAGCTGTAAACAGTGCAATATATATTACAAATTGTGAGTGTGAAGAGGATGGATAGTTGTTTTGAAAATATGAAATACCATGTAATCATTCTCTTCATTAGTACCAAGAAATCCCTTCAACTTCCAAACAAGCTGCCAATTACTGAATTTACACATAACATGGAAGGGCCAGATCTTCCTCCAAGCTCCTTTAGGCAAACAGAGGACAGCTGAGCTCTAGTCCAAAGACTCATTTCCCAGCTAGGTTCCCACACCCCCTCCCAGCTTCCCTGGGCACTAACATGTTTGCTGGGGACATCCTTTCATCACCTTAGTGTCCCACTCTCCCTGCCATGGGGTTAGCCTATTTCCCATAGGACAGTACTGCAAAATCTCACGCACGACGGCCTGAACTCACTTTCAAGGAAAATGTGTTTTGCGTGGCATTTAGGCATCATCCTGTCAGCTACACTTTCTACCTGTTATTCCACCTGCCAGCAGAGAAAAAAATAGATGCCCATTTTTAGCTAATTTTCATACTAATGAGAAATATTAGACCCATGAGGTTTCAATATCGTTGCCTTATGAAGGAAAAACGTCAAAATTGTTTAAGGTAGCTGTTAATGAACACCTTGGATACCCGCTGATCTCATCATAGTGACATGAAAGGAGACTTTACCCCACCTCCCTGGCTAGAAAAGGAAGCTGAAGTCATGCAGATTGCTTCAGGCCATTCTCAAACTAAGTGCCAGCCCTGTTCCACTGCAGGCAGCTGGGTCTGTATCTTCTCGGCAAGCTCACTCCTTTCAGAATTGGGAAAATAGAAGGAAAGAAAGAAATTCATTGTCGAGCCGATGACAAGTGAATTTGAGTTCTTGTGCCTTGCTGTTGTCAAAAAAAAAAAGTGTTTGTAGAGTAATACTCTTTACAAGGTCAACCTTGAGCCCATTGCAGGATGAGAAGCTTAAAAAAAATGTTTTTTCTTACATCACTGTTACCACTGTTGAGGGTGTAATTCTTTGCTTTGCATCCTGTGCTAACAGATGCTCAATTTCTTTTCCAGCTGCTGGTTAGACCCCCAGGAGCTCCTGGTGGGGAAATACTCAGCACTGACCAAATCGGAAGAATCCAACTGAGATCAGTGTGGAAAAATGCAAAGAGGGGTGGCACCACTGGCTGTGATGGTGTGCCCCACCACCACCTGACCTTTATCACCCGTAATCCTGCCCAAGTGATAACCACCCATGGTGGTCATAATGGGTGCACCTAGTCATGACGGCAGCACCCAGGGCTCAAAGGTGGCTTTGGGAGACACATAACAACACACTAGCCAAGGGCTAACTTGGGCAATGCGTCCACCTAACCACAACACTGGTACTGTGGTCAATATGCAAACATGACTATAAGTCAATCATCTTACCCCCATAAATAGTGAACAGCCCAAGAGCCCGTTGAGCTCTCCTGCATGGCAGGGGGCTGCCCTACTCCCTTGAGTAGGGGCACCTCCCAAGGTTACTCCGTTAGGTTAAGTGATTCCTTGCTGCAACAGGTCCTCAGTAGGTGGTTTGCTTCCTTTGAAGCTTCACGAAGATTGTGCACATACAGTCCTTTAGATAGAAACAGTTGGCCAAGTCTAGGATTAGGACTGGATCCAGCAGCACCCAGACTCCTCTCTCAGAAGTAGTTTAGAAAACAAGGGTATCCTTTCTGAACCTCATGACTTAATAGGAGGGTCTTCTGACAGTTTTGTCTGACCCTGTCCTCTCTACAGTAAATAAATTGCCATCAAAATGTATGGCAAAGTAAAGTAAATTGCCATCAAATCTTGTTAAACTACCGTCATATTTACCATTGAACTCTATTAACTCACTCTTTTATATCAGTAAAGCATATTGTTGCTTCTTCCCGATGAGCGAGGTTCATCACTCCTTCCACGACGCTGCCCTGTGGTTTCTAGCGACCGAGCATTCACAGAAGCCAGGAGGCAGCTGCTGTCACACACCTCACATTGTCTTCTCACCTTAGCTGTACCACAGACCTCTGCGTGGCCCAGAGGGGAGCGAAGAAAAGAGAAGGAGGAGTACAAGGTGGCATAACAGGACACTTTTATATCTTTCCCATGGTGTGGCATTGCTGATTCTGCAGACTTGGGACTCACCTTAGCCTAAGCAGCGTGTGTGCACCCCTCCGAGCTCTGCAAAGGTCTTCACACAGAGGTATGAAGCCACTTTCATTAACATTCACCCTAAGGAGTGGGGAGCAGGACAGACCCAACCCGTGGTGACAGGGCATGGGCAGCCCCCCAAAAAATGTAAAAAGGTTCAGGATATTCCTACTACGGAGCAGTTCACGTGTGAAAGAGTCAGGAAAGAGTAAAGATTTAAGATCTCTGAGAGACAATTTCAGCAGAGGTTTTAGAGAGATGGTATGCCTGGCCGTGCAGAGAGGGAGGCTGTGGGCTGCTGCTTTGAGGAAGTATTATGATTTTGAGGTTTCCTCTGTACTAAGAGGCAAAAAACCAGGGAGAAGTGAGCTCCCTCTTGACTATGCCTTGGCCTGGTGAGAGCAGCTCATGGCTGTAGCACCACCCTCTAGCTGAGCTTTTGGTGCCCCGTGACCTCCTGGTGGAGGCTACGAACTACCATGTTGCAAAGAACTGGAGAAGTTTCTCCTCACTTGACATCTTCTGCCCTCTCACAAAAACCCTCCACACCTAACTGTGTGTCTGCAGAAATAAACACGAATTGCACCTTACCTATGGATGGCAGGAGTATCTTCAGACCACTTTTTTTGACATTATTTGGTCATCTGAAGAGGCCAACTAGATGTATAGCAATGCTGCCATCTATGTATTTGGACACTTAAATAACTGCAGCCCTTAGGCTGCCTACTCACATTCTCTTGTAGCTGCAGCTATGGTTGTTAAAGAGATCACGACTGCCTGTCCACAGCTGCTCTTCACTCCCCTGCCAAAGCTGCCAGCCCCCCAGGTCTGCCTGATGATCTGTCACCCATGAGTCGTTCCAAACACATTCCAGCCTGAAGGAGCAGGACCAGGAAAGACTCGCTGCTTAGACCATTTCAGTCAACCTGGTTTATGTCAAATCAACCCAAAGCTTTGTTCGGGACTCCGACCAAACCTAAATTTCTTTGGCGTTTGGGAAAAAGTTGCCACTTTTACAGTTACCTCAGCACTTGGTGTAAAACAGCAGGCCTCTGATCTAAACTCTGCTAAATGAAGCTGTTTTTAAAACCAGAGAGGTTAGAGCCATTTGCACTGATAAACTGGAAACTTGCTTATAAACACCAGAATGTTATAGGAAAGTTTGTATCATGGTGTTTCCAGGCTGACTGCAATTACCATGTTTTCTTAACATTTTCAGCCCTTAGATGAGCGAACCAATCCTTCACAGTTTTACAGCAGTATAAATCAGTATTTACTACACTTGAAGGATATGAGGTTAGGTAGAGCTCACAGGATCCCAGACACTCACCCGTTGGCACACTTTCCCCAACAGCCAGGGACACAGCTCGTGCATTTTAGGCAGCGTAGCACAACAGGGGCTTTCCATACCATTACACCGTGTATGAAGTGTGGATGATGATGGCAGTACATATAGGTGGTACTCTAGATAATGCTGGAAAAATCCATGCCAGAAGGTAGGATTCCCAGCTACTGATGCATCACTGCCTGTATCACACAGCTGGAGGCACCACATCCTCTGCCACGTGATCTAACATTATTTCCTTGCTGCTCTTGAAGATACCCGAGACGTGTCTTTAACATCTTTATTGGTAACAGGGACAGTGGGATTGAATGCACCCTCAGCAAGTCCACTGATGACACCAAGCTGTGTGGCGCAGTTGACACACAGGAGGAAAGGGATGCCATCGACAGGGACCTGGACAAGCTTGAGAGGTGAGCCTGTGCAAACCTCATGAAGTTCAACCAAGCCAAGCGCAAGGTCCTGCACCTGGGTCAGGGCAATCCCAAGCACAAATACAGGCTGAGGAGAAGGACTTGGGGCTGTTGGTTGATGAGAAGCTCAACAGGAGCCAGCAATGCATGCTCACAGCCCAGAAAGCCAACCACATCCAGAGCTGCATCAAAAGAAGTGTGGCCGGCAGGTCAAAGGAGGTGATTCTCTGCCTCCACTCTGGTCTGGTGAGACCCCACCCGGAGTACTGCGTCCGGCTCTGGGGCCCCCAACATAAGAAGGACATAGACCTGTTAGAGCAAGTCCAGAGGATGAGCACCTCTGCTACAAAGACAGGGTGAGAAAGTTGGGGTTGTTCATCCTGGAGAAGAGAAGGCTCCAGGGAGACCTTACAGCGGCCTTCCAGTACCGAAAGGGGGCTACAGGAAAGATGGGGAGGGACCCTTTATCAGGGAGTGTAGTGACAGGATGAGGGGTAATGGTTTTAAACCAAAAGAGGGCAGATTTGGATTCTATATTAGGAAGAAATTATTTATTCTGAGGGTGGTGAGACACTGGAACAGATTGCCCAGAAATGCTGTGAGTGCCCCATCCCTGGAGGTGTTCAAGGCCAGGCTGGATGGGGCTTTGAGGGACCCTAGTCTAGCGGAAAGTGTCCCTGCCCAGGGCAGAGGGGTTGGAACTAGATCATCTTCAGAGTCCCTTCCAACTCCAACCATTCTATGATTCTGTAAGAAGTGATTTAGTGAAATAGGAAAATCAAGCCAGCTTGGTTCTTCACAGCTTTGAATTGTGGGACTTTTCTACCTTTGTATGAAGCAGATGTAAAATAGATGTTCCTTGTTATTAATTTTGGTTTGAATGCAATTCCCCTGACCAATGTAATTCCTTATGGTAAATGACCAGGCCCAAGCTTGCCAAAACTTACATATATTTGTGGTTAATTTATAAGCGCATGCTTGGTTCCACTGAAATTCATGAGACACTTGGGTAAGGGTTCAAAATGAGGCCTTTCAGAATGATCTGCCAATAAAGTAGTTGAAGTATCATGATAGTCCAGTCTCGATGCAAAAACATAATTTCCCACTCAGCATTGAAAGGTGTGTATTTGCAGACGAATATGCAAATGCATATGCACAGCACCAAATTACTTAAGTGTTTGTGTCTTCAATTTTAATGCATTTTTAGGATATTCAGATAATACTGTTTGGGTTGTTTTCCCCCACGTTGCCTTTAGTTTATTCAGAGTTTAAGAATCTGCATTTCTTTTCTCCATGATATTTCTGCTTTTTAACGCAAAGCCAGGCACACAAAGCAAATTGATGCAGACTTGGACGTTCACTCCATTTTACCTCAGCTTTACACCAGTAACAGTCCACCACCTTCAGGTGACCTTTCCCCTGACTTGCAGAACAGACTTCTCTTGAGAAGAGAATCAGGTCTGCATACGTTAGAACAGATTCATTTACCCACAGACTCCTAACAAACACCACATGTAAACATTTCCAAATAATCTCCCGGTGATTTAGATGCCAGTGTCCTACTTTCAGAAGTGATTTGGGCCCACATTTTGAAGGGATTTAGTTATGTAAGGATGCAACTAGGAGTAAAAGCTCTGCTTGAGCTCTTGTGACTTGATATTTGGGACAGTTCGTCCAAAACTTCCATTGATAAGGTCCACAGCCAGAGCTGCCTTTGCTCCTGGTTCAGAAGGAACCAGGCTGCTGGTTCAGGATCCTGAGTGGGATACAACCGAACCTTTTAAAAGCTCCGAGACTCCCAAAAATACTGCTTTGTCCTTCCTAGTGCTGGGAATTACAAGTCAACCAAAGAGTGGGAAAGCCCAAGTGACAGCTCCAGCAGCTCTAGCTGGAGCACACTGGCGGTTACCCTCCTGGGAAAACACTCTTCATCTGAATGACACCTGGTTCCTTACCCCACGGAAGTCGGCCAGGGAGGCAAACTATAGTGTCCCAGTGTTGACCTAACCAAGAAGCAGGAACAGCAGACAGGACATGAATTGTGCCGAACAAGTCATGAAGGCAGCACTGATGGGAACAGCAAGGGAGATGTCATGCAAGTGAGGGCTGAAGGGGGCTAGTAGAGAGGGGGGGACGGACAGACTCGAAACAGGGAGTGCAAGAGGGCCACAGGGTCACACGTAGCTCTGTGGAGGTCTGGGACTGGGAGAGTCCAGGAAGGAGAGCAGCACAGGTCTCAGCTTGGGGATATGGACCAACCTGTGTGAAGAACCCAGGACTGGGATGGCTGGGAAAAAGAGTAGGAAGGAGAGAGGGAGAGCATGCAAAGCCCAGAAAAGAGGGGAGAGGGGGGCTACAGGGCAGAGCTGGGAGTGTTACAAAGGAAGCTCAGAAGTGATAGTAAGGTATGGATGGGGAGTAAGATCTAGGATAAGAACACCACCACAGTTGAATTGCAGGACTGAGGGTACTTCGGGGAGGCATGGGATGGCAAGGAGCTGAGGGGCAGGAGCCAAGCTCACGGGAAGAGCCTAGAGACTGTCATGCATAGTCCAGCTGTTACAGCTGTGTCTACACTGCAGCACAGATGCTTGCTGTCTTGGCCCTTCAGGTGTTCAGGTAGCCTGGACCTCCTGGAGAAGGCGGCAGCACCCTCCCAGCCCAGGCATCCTTTGCTTGGATAGCATGGTGGAAGAAGCTCTGACAGGCATTCCCAAGTCCTGCCCTGAAACAAAGGCAGGCTGCAGTCTGGGGTTTACCTTGTTGAACCAGATACAATGGCATAGACAGTTCAATTCCCACCTCCATCTGAATTCAAGTGGCATCCTTCAAGTGGCAGAAAAGAATGTGGCAACCAGAAAGCGTCTGAACAGAGCTGCAGCCAGTGCTTTCCTGTTTCTGTCTAAACTGGGTATATTCCTCTGCTCCTGTGACAGTAATACCCCATGACCAGGGAAGCCAAGTGCCTGTACCTGTCAGGGGCTCATTTACTGTAAGCAATACTCAGCGGAAACAGGGCTCTAGAAAGGTCTGTGCCAGCGTGTAACTGCCCTTTCCCAGCACAACATGAGATATCCCTCATCAGATCTCTTAGTTAAAAATTAATTAGAAAGGAATCAGCCGTACACATCAATCTGCAGTGAGGATGGAGGAGAGACACATCCTGATTAACACCCAAGGACACGTTCTTCCCATTCACATAGTGAAGACATGCAGGTGGCTCCTGTTAAGAGTTATCAAGATTTCAATATGCCAACAGCCTTTGCTAGCCACCTGTCCTGGGAAAAGGATAATAGAAAATAAAGCTCTGGACTGTCGGACAGCGAAAGCTAGCAGAATGATGTAACAGTACATAGGCACCTCTCGTCCCTCATCAGCATCTGCTACGAAACATGCTAATGAAGTACTGACTGGCAGACATGAAAACCCAACTGGAACTGGGAAAGAGCCTCGTGTTTTGTACCAGAGAGCTTTAAAGCTCTCCTGCCTAAAGCAAGCCCAGCCCATACCGTGAGGGAATGCACTGAGGCTGAGCCAGAGCAAAAGCATCCCTCCTGCTTCTCCCTTCTCCTGCTCAGATATCAGACTTGGCAGCACAAGGGACAGGACTCCAGTCAAGCTCCAGCAAAAAATCCCTCCCTATAAAATACTGTGTGGTCTGGAGATGAGGAGAGAAGCTCATCTGCCTCGGTGGTTGGAAAGTCCTCTTCTCTCCCAAGTCTCTTTCTTTACTCCACCCTTCATAAATACCTTTTTTTTTTTAAGGGAATAAGGGAGAAAACACTTTTTTTTTTTTAAAAAAAAGCCCTCTTATTTTCCTCAATTTCCAAATAAAACCAAAGACAGGCAAACACAAGCTGGCACAGCAAACTTCATAAGAGATCTCCTTGCTCCCAAACATGCCTCCAGCTAAGCCTACCGTGAAANAAAATCCCTCTCTATAAAATACTGTGTGGTCTGGAGATGAGGAGAGAAGCTCATCTGCCTCGGTGGTTGGAAAGTCCTCTTCTCTCCCAAGTCTCTTTCTTTACTCCACCCTTCATAAATACCTTTTTTTTTTTTAAGGGAATAAGGGAGAAAACACTTTTTTTTTTTTAAAAAAAAGCCCTCTTATTTTCCTCAATTTCCAAATAAAACCAAAGACAGGCAAACACAAGCTGGCACAGCAAACTTCATAAGAGATCTCCTTGCTCCCAAACATGCCTCCAGCTAAGCCTACCGTGAAATTACAAAGCTGACTTCCCCTACATGCAGGCACACACGCACAGCCCTGTTTATAAAAACCCTCTACTCCAGGATCTCCGGAGAGCAGCGGCAGAAACAATGACATAAGGACAGCCACCTTCTTCCCTTTTATAATCTTTTTGCTGTGTTCCTCCCACTCTTCCCCCGTTCCTTCAAAGACAACTGCCGTGTTGTTGCAAACCGGTGGCTTTGCTGCTCCCCTCCCAGCTCTCCAGACGTGGCTGTGCCTGTTGAGCCGCCGCTATCAATCCTCTCTTTCCAGCTGCAAGCCTTGTGACTCAGATTCTCCAGAAAAACCCTTGGCTCAGCATCATAAGCAGGAGGGATTAAAACCCATGAAAAATGAGCTCGTACCAGCCCTTTTTATAAGTCTCTAATGGAGGGTCATATGAGCTGGTCAGACCCCCTGCCCTCCCCTTCTCCCCCGCTTCCCCGATCCTCCTGTTATTCTTGGCCACAAACTCCTGGGCGTCCCAGCCGGGTACTTGGATTGGGAGAGGATATCCCATTCAAAAGCCCAATTCCCAGCGTGGCCTTTTCCTGCTGGAAGCAGTTCTAAAATTTTTTTTTTTTTTTTTTTTTTTTCCCCTTTTTCTTTTCTTGGTACAGTTTGCCTGACCTACATATTCCAGCGTGCTGTGACTTATGCTTTATCACTGACCTACATTTTCAAACTGAAAAATAAAAACTCTGGGAAGACGTGCTAGTAGATGCATATGGGAAGCAGGAACCCAGCCCTGGGGGGAGATCTCCAAGCAGTTGCCCAAAAGTAAGGCTGATTAAAGAGCTTCTTTTTATCCCCACCCCCATCCCTTTGCCCCAGCTGTTTCTACTTAAGAACCAAATCTCTCCCAATCTGAAATTGAATTAGCCCTGCCCTTGGCCCTGCACCGTCCCTCAGGGTCACCCCCCTCGCTTTCACAGCTTTAATTGCCCTCCTGGTACTGATGGACCACAGGTGCATGGGTCATCCCATCCCAATCTCTCAGTGCCAGCCCCATGCCTCCACCTGCCCTTTGTATACACTTCTCCTTGACAAATCAGGTTTAACGTAGCTAAAACCAAACATGTTTTCCTTCCTCCAAAACCCTCCTGTCTTTACTCACCTCTCTTCCTCTTCTCTCCGTTGCAGCTGACTGCCCCAGCCACCTCTCTGTCATGCAAACTCATCATCCAGGAGTGAACAGGTCCCTCCTCACTGCTCTTCCTCCATTTATCGCATGCTTTTTTCATATCACATACAAAATTCAGCCTCGTCCCTGCTGTTGCAACAGCAGAAGAGCTATACCCAAACCATCTTGAAGATTCTGCGCCAGTACAGGGAGCATCTTGACCTGGCACCACCAGCATCACTAACACGGCTGCCGAATTTGGTCCTTTTTTTCTTAGATCTGAGAGGATGTAACCTACAGTGGCTTCCTCCACAGGCTCCCCACCAACCACAACAGCAACTTTAGACCTTCTGTCCCTGCCTGCAAAGCTTGCTGTTTATGCAGCAGAGCTTAAAAGACAAACTCAAACTACTAAAGAATAAGGCTCAGACAGACCTAAATTGTTAAACGATAAGCATAAGTCAGCCTTTAGCACAGAAAAGTTGCCAGGCACTATGAAACAATCTGATATACCAAATGAGATGGTCTAATTTCCAGAAGAAATTAGATTGTCTCAAAATCAGGAAAGAAGAGGAAAGCAGCCCGTGCATCTGTCCACTGCACTCTCCTCTCTTTTTCCACTGAGCGTGAGGAGATTCTGCCATGTCACGTAAAAAGTCAATTCCTGCGACTTCGAAGCCCCTCAAGTGCTTTTTTTGAAGTCATGGATGCAATCGCGGCCGTGTGGACGTGATGCCAATCCCGCCATTAATTTCTGTCATCCGTGGGGAAACTCCGGAGCAGCTTACGGTGCGCTCTTGCTCCAGCTGCCACGGCCTCATGTGGAGCGAAGCCTTCGGGACCCTGGACAATGATGGGCGGCCGGACGAGGGTGCGCAGAAGTGTCTTCTCTTCGGTGGGATTTTCAGCAGCAAATCGGCGCTGGCCGACTGCCATGTCCAGGAAAACAGTCTCTGGACTTCAGCGGAAAAGAGTTATGCCAAGGTACCTTTCTTTTTGTTTTAGAAATCCCCGTAGTAATAAAATACTACGTGCAGGTATAATGTGTCTCTAGCGAACAATATGCACTTGTCTTTGCGGGTCTATTAAATTACTCACCGTTGCTATTATTGTACTTGCTGCTGGTTATTAAAGTGTAGTCCCTGGAATTCAAATGCTGTTACAGCTTCACTACGTAACACATGAAATATTTAAAGCCCACAAAGCCAGGGCGCCAGGGGCACAGACCCCACTGGGTTACAGCTGAGTGCCTAACTCTCAGAAACCTTGTTGGCAACCGCAGCTGCCATACCAATTTCAGGCAGTGGAGTCTGGTCCTAGGCCACTTTCCACCTCAGATTTCTAACAATAGTTAATGGATAGTTGAATATCTGCTAAGTATTCTAACAAATTGTTATTATTTAATTCTGTGCGAGCGAGTTTTGCCAGTCAGAAGGTCAGCAGATAGAAAAGTGTTCAACTTGATGGACTTCCACGTAGGAAAGATGATCTCTGCTGGCTGAACATCTGTACACCAGGCCCTGTAACTCATTCTCCTTTTATCTTTAAAGCTATTTCTAAGCAGCTATGTGCTACAGTAGTACACAGTAGTACCATATAATATGATAATAAATACAATTCTAGCCTGAAGATGGGTGTTAATAAAAAGTTAGCTTTCTTTTCAGACTCTGAAATTGTCTTCCTTCTTTTCCCAAGGCATCAGGTCATAAACGTTTTACCACTGAGTCTTGTGAAGGCTTTAGCTCATCATAATGTATCCCTAATGGATGGTATAGTAGTTGCTGCTTAGAACCCATTGCTTCGTAGACCCTGGCCATGAGTCCCCATTGCGTTGCTCCAGCTAGTCTGGACAGTCACTGCGGTGTACGCCTACGGGCTTCAGGGAAGTGGAAGTGGGTCTGAACGGGGTCTCCGGAGTGAACCCAGCAGTGGGGAAGCAACCTCCAGACTTTCCACAGGAAAAGAGACCTCACCCTGCAGAGCGCTAAGCTCCCTCAAACGCCCCTGGCTCCAGCGGGACTCACCAGTGCACAGCATCCTGCGGGACACAGCTTACTGTTTGGGCCCCAGCACCGTTCAGCACCGTTCAGCACCGTTGGCAGCTGGCCTGTGTTTAAACACACACCAGTCTCCTCAAAGTTGGACATCCTACACTCGATGCATTTGTAGGAATGCTTTGCAAGGTGGGGGTGTTGCTAGATGTGATGGGTTTGCCGGGTGGTGGGGGGCACCAGACGGCTCGGAGCTGAAAGCCATGGGGTGCACGGCAGGCATCCATCCTTGGGGACCCACCTCAGAAAAACCAGCAGAGTCTCCCTCCTCCATCCTATTCCCTCAAAACCTAAAGGGGCAGAGAGAAGGTCTTGCCAAATAGCAAGACCAAGGGCTTTTGTACCAATTCCTAGCACCTGTTGGGAACTGGGGGAGGGAGAGGGCTCCTTTATTGGTTTTTTGCTACACAGAAGGGAGAGAAAAGCCAGCTGCTGTTGCCTTGCTGGCACACTATAGAAGTCACCTGTCTTTCTAGGGAAGAGACGTGGGCTACAAAGAAATTACATACTCCTCCAGGAACAAGTTCTAAATTAGCAGCAGATTTATTGCAGGCTTATGGCCAGAGCAATGTGATGTTCGGAAGGCCCCCTTTATTTCTCAGAGGTTAATTGCTTTTTATCATGACTAATTTTGTGTTTACAATGAGGATTCTGAAGGCCTCTGAAGGTGCAGGTGATTTCTACTCATGTGCATATTCAAGTCCCAGTTTCTAATGCACACCCAGAGTAACAGAATCACAGGATGATATGGGGTTGGAAGGGACCTCTGGAGATCATCTAGTCCAACCCCCTGCCAAAGCAGGGCCACCCAGAGCAGGTTGCACAGGAACATGTCCAGGTGGGGTTTGAATGTCTCCGGAGAAGGAGACTCCACCACCTCCCTGGGCAGCCTCTGCCAGGGCTCTGCCACCCTCACAGGAAAGAAGTTCCTCCTCATGTTTAGGTGGAACTTCTTCTATTCAAGTTTGTGCCCATTTCCTCTTGTCCTGTCCCTGTACACCACTGAAAAAAGACTGGCCCCATCCTCCTGACACCCTCCCTTTAAGTATTTATAAGCATTGATCACATCCCCCCTCAGCCTTCTCTTCTCCAGACCAAAAAGACCCCAAGTCCCTCAGCCTTTCCTTGTAAGGGAGATGCTCCAGGCCCCTCATCATCTCTGTAGCCCTCTGCTGTCCCCTCTCCAGCAGTTCCCTGTCCTCCTTGAACTGGGGAGCCCAGAACTGGTCCCAGTGCTCCAGATGGGGCCTCACCAGGGCAGAGCAGAGGGGGACCCAGCAGCAGTTTGGTGTCGCTGGTGAGGAATTGGTTAACTGCAGGAAAGGATCCGGAGCTGGCACACACAGTGGGCGTGCAGGCTGGCACACCAGCTAGCTGTGTGCTGCCACACACTCGCCTGCTCTGCTTGGCGTAACGAGGACAGGGTCCAGGCACTGGTCCGTGTCTGCCTGGGCAGTGGCCATGCCTCCAAAGCACTCCAGCACCTGTAGCCCCCTGAAATAACCTCTCCCAGCCAGGGAAAGGGGAGGTTTTGTGCTGCCGAGCAGAGGAGCCTGTCCTTGGGCTGTTAGCACAAGTGGGAAGGGCTCTGCCCCAGGAGACGTGGAGATACCCTCAGTGCGTGCAGAGCACAGGGATGGACCTCTAGGCACCGCAGGCACAGCCAGCCAGCAGATCACGGGGGAGCCAGGTCCGGGCAAAGCCATACGTGCAGGGATGTAGAAATCTGAGTTTCTAAAAATACCTTTAAAATACCTTAATTTTTTTTCGAAAAAAACTTATTGAACTGGGGTATTGAATTACCTCTCCTTCCACCCCTGCCCTATCTGGTCTCAAACTGTAGGCAGAAAGTAGATCATTTTTTTTCACGGGTGATGAGGGATGGATTTCAGAGCCTAACACGAGAGACTTGGTTTGGAAATACTGAGTGAGTGTGCTCCCAAACATACTGTGATTGCTAAGCAGTTACCTCAAAGGAGGAGAAAGGAATTCTACAGCAAAAAAGCTCTGCTGTGGGGATGGCTGGTTTTCCCTTCTGGGCATATTTCTAAGGAGAAATTGGGGAGGGCTGGGATTTCTCTTTGTACTCTGTCCTTACATTACACCAACCAGCCAGGTCTCCTGCTGAGACACGCTTCTCTGCCATTCGTTTCCTGCACCAACTACATAAATCCCTGCACCATCAGAAGTGTCTAATGGGGAATTTCCTGGTGGTGAATTTTGTGGTGTCATGGCTTAGCAGGGTGAGGAGGTAAGTGCTGCTGGTTTTCTGTCCCTCTTTCCCCTTACAATATGCCCCATTTTAAGCGACAATGAGCGCCTTTATCCCTGTGACACAGTCCCCGCTCAGTCATACAGGCAATGACAGGGTACTGTGGCGTCAACGTGGTGCATTGATGAGGCTGAAGGGAAACACGTGCACAGTGGGACCACCACCCTCCTATTTATAAATAACATGTGTCTGTCACCCAAAGAGGGGATAAAGGCAAGGGTTGAACCACTTTATCAAATCTTTCCAGAAATAAAAACCTGAAAAAGGGAAAGTCATGGTTATAACAAACCTACATGAGGTGCAAACATCCAGGGAGGGTGCAGTGAAAGACCAAAAGGACAGAGACACCCCAGCAGGGTTCTGCAGGGATTTTAATGAGCTAACACCAGGCCAAAGAAGCCATCCCAGGGGCACAGTGCAGTGTGAACAAAGTTATATGGCTTCCACACCCCAAACACAGCCTGGGTAGTGCAAGGGGAGCACAGGCAGGAAAAACAGACAGGACTTGGCTCCCCTAATCCACTGCTACCCCTTGGATGGGCTGAGCAAGCAGAACTTGGTCTCGGCATCCTCCTTTCTCCTGACCCACTCCTGCCTAGCTTCCATCCGGCAGTCACAACGGGGAGGCACCACCTGCCCAGACCTTGGTGGCTGAAAGGGGACCAGGAAAGCATAAAATACAAGAAATTGTAGTATTTGGATGCAGAGTAGGGAGAAACCTGGAAATGTGGAGGAAAACTTGGAAATCTGTGGTGATGCTAACCAGCAGCGTGGCTGACCTATTCCAAAATAACCAAAACCCAACGGCAAATTTTGCTGCTCAGAGATTAACTCCCTCCTTTTGCTGTTTATTTTGAAACCTCAGGAGCTTTGAGTATGACGTTTTTTTGAAGCCAAGACCAAGTCAGGGGAGATGCCAACCAGACAGGAGTGTGTAAGAGGGGCTGAAGAGTGACATGTAAGGAATGACAGGGAAACAGAGACACGGAGTACCTTTGGTCAAAAAGTAGGATCACAAGAGCAACAAGAAGAACAAAATCCCCTTTAGTTCTGGCTACAGAGTTGAACCTCTGTGTTGTGACACCCAAGTAAGAGTCAACTAAGGAGGCTGTGAATCTGCTTTCTTTGCTTGATCCCCGACCTGTGCCGCTACAAACTGTGGTGTTGATTCCCCAGCATCTCTCCAGAAGCCCTTGGGGGAAACCAAGCCACCCCCAAGGGCCATGCCAGCCAACTGCTAGGACTCAGAAATAAGCTGATCACCTTGTGGGATGGCCACAGCACTAAAAATAGCAATAACCAGAATAGCCTAATATCACAGCAAGTGCAAATAGGTCCTTATATAGTTAAGGATCTCCAACTGCTTCAAGCTCCACGACTGGGACTACCAAAAGGAGCCTAAGTGAGTTGGACACCCATACTTTACTGATCCAGGGACTATGAAGGGCCTGATTTGCCCAGCCCAATCTCCCCTTATGCACTACACTTTATATTTCCAAAGATCCTGTAAAGGTCTGGAAGCTGGCCACTGGAGAAGTGAACAAGGATCTGGGCAGAGTTTAGGACCTGCCCCAGCACTGTGTGTCTCTATCCTTGCACTTGGCCAGCAAAGTGGCCAGCAAAATGGTCACTGATGGCCTGGGAGGAAAACTGGTGATCTTTGGCTAGCAATGCCATGTCAAGCCCCGACTCTTAAGATAGCATTAGGGGATCATAAGAGTAAATAAGAGGAGATCATAAGAGTAAACGCAGGATGGCATGGAGATTAATATTCCACGGTTCCATCTCTCTCACTTTAAGAGAGATAAGAAGAATTCAGTTTAGACACCATGGATTTTCCAAAAAACCTCAAGGGGACTTCCAGGTTTTTACCCTATTCTTATGATTTTGCTAAAAATAGCAGGGACTGTCCGGTGTCAGGTGCCCTGCACAAAAAACAAAGAGACCTTCTTTAAAGTTAGAGGGTTAGAAATCAGGAATCTAAATCTGTTCCTTGATCCCCTAACAGTAAGTGCCCCACATTCCCAGAAGTGCTGAGCAGTCATGGCTAGCACTGTAGAGCCTAGACAAAGTGCTACGCGGTCTGCCAGCAAAATGAAGTGAACCACAAACCTGGAAGCCCAAATGACCCATTTTTTTTTCCAAATCATGGTTTCCTGACCTGGTTGTTCATGACCACAAAAAATTAAAGTGTGGGTCCAAAGTTTGTGCCTTAAAAAAGTCCAGGCTGGAAAATTCACCATAAGAATGTGAATAGAGAGATGAGTAACGAAAAGCTTTCAGGACACCCGGGGAAAGAACTGAGAAAACAACTATGACACGTGACACAGCAGTCACATTGCACAAAGCTGATGATAAGCAGTAACCCACAACCCTCCTTTATAGATTGGGAAGGGACCAGGTGGCAAATGAGCCCATGTTTTGATGCTGTAAAGGCTCTTGAGTGGAGCAACAGTCATCAGGCCCCAAGAATGCCAGCAGGCTCAAGCCTCCCTTCAGCACAGCACAGAGCGGGTGAGGTCTCCTGCCTGCAGGCTATTGAAGCACAACATGTTTAAGATCTTCTAGATAAGTAAACCTGACATAGCCTTGTTTTGACTGGAAAGAAGCCTCCAGCACCAGAAGCAGAAATGGCAAAAAAAAAAGATTTTTTTTTTCCACCTCCTTCCCTATCCTGTAATCTGTACAAATTTTGGGAGCAATATGTAAATTTTCAGTACTTTGCCATGCTGTAAAATAGCACATCAGGACTAGCAAAAACTGAACTAATGAGAAATGAGAGAAAGGCACGTTTCAAATGAAATAAGGGAGAAATCACAATACAATTTCTGGGAGGATCAAAGGAATATTTATGTCACGCTTAGGGTAATAAAAAATGTGCACTTAGAAGCCCTTTGTTAGTCAGCCTTGGTTGGTTTGATTAGTGTTTTTCCGGGTATGCCCCTTAACAGGGTTGGATGCTGTTTTATCAGTCAACCCAGAAGGAAAACGTGCCTTTCCAGAAACACTGCTGACCACACAAAGAAACAACTGGAAGTGCATTCACTTGCACTTGCTGGTGCTCGATTATCTGGACTACAGACCTCTCAAGAGTCTTCCTCAATACTCAGGGCCTCTCAAGTACCTCAGTCTGCCATGTCCAGCTATGGGAAAGGAGGGAGGAGAGGACCAGCTGATATAACAGGTTGTGCTATGGAGAGAGGCCTTGAAATTAAAGTGCTGGAAGGGAGTGTACAAAGAGAAGGGAGTCCCAGGAACCACAGAAACACAGACTGGTTGAGGTTGGAAGGGACCTCTGGAAGCCATCTGGTTGAGCTCCCTGCTCAAGCAGGGCAACTTAGAGCTGGTTGCCCAGGACTGTGTCCAGGTGCCTTTTGAATATTTCCAAGAAGGGAGACCCCACAACCCCTCTGGGCAACCTGGGCCAATGGTCAGTCACACTCACAGTAAAACAGTGTTTCCTTATGTTCAGACGGTCCCTCCTGTGATGCAGGTTGTGCCCATTGCCTCTGGTCTTGGATGGAGCCAGGCTCCTCTTTGTGCCTTCCCTTTAGTATTCATATACATTGATAAGATCCCCCCGCGCCTTCTTGAGGCTAAACAGTCCCAGCTCTCGCAGCCTTTCCTCACTGGAGAGATGTTCCAGTCCCTTCACCATTTCAGTGGCCCTTTGCTGGACTTTCTCCAGCATGTCTATGTCTTTCACTGAGAGCACAGAACTATACACAGCACTCCACATGTGTCTTCACCAGGTCTGAATAAAGGGAAAGGATCACCTCCCTCAACCTGTTGGCAATACTCTTCCTAATGCTGCCCAGGACACCATTAGCCTTCTTAGCTGGCAAGGAACATTGTTAGCTCACATTCAACTTGTCTACCAGGACCCCCATGTCCTTTTCCACAAAGCTGCTTTCCAGCTGTGAAGTCCTCAGCACATACTGGTGCATGGGGTTGTTCTTCCCCAAGTGCAGGACTTTGCGCTCCCACTTGTTGAACTTCAGCAGGTTCCTGCCAGCCCATTTCTCCAGCCTGTCCAGGTGTCCCTCTGGATGGCAGCACAACACTCTGGCGTATGAGCCATTCTTCCCAGTTTGGTGTCATGTGCAAACTTGCTGAGGGCACACTGTGCCTCATCATCCCGATCATTAACTATGTTGAACAGTATTGAGCCCAGTACTGACCTCTAAGATACTCCACTAGTTACTGGCCTTCAACTAGACTTCTTGTAACTGACCACCACCCTGTGGGCCTGGCCATTCAGCCTGTTTTCAACCCACCTCACTGGGCTCATCCAGCCCATACTTTAACATCTTCTCTATAAGGATCTTATGGAAGGCAGTGACAAAAACCTTCCTGAAGTCAAGATAGACAATATCCACTGCAAAGAGAGGATCACACCTGCAGGTAGCAACAAACACCTCAGTTGTGGTGCAGTGCTGCGGCCACTGTCTGGTACATCCCTTCACAACTGGGACACACTGCTGATCACTGGTCCCAGCAATCCATGTTTATGGGTTCACATACGCATGCTACATGGATGGGGTCACAGAAGATGGTATATGGGGTTGTACAGCAGGAGAGAACCTGCAGTGCTGAACTATCTGAGATGCACTCCGAGCTGTGGGGAAGTGTGAGATGAGAACTTGCCACACAAGCCAATGCACAGTGTCATTGCACAAGGACAATGCACATTGTTAGAAGCAACATTATGCACTAGATATATAAACACCATGGCTCACAAAGTTAAGAAGTAAGTGGCAGTCTCAAGTGGCAAGGAGGGTAAGGTTGGGCAAAACCGTACTGGCTGTGGCAAAACCACATGCCCGGGACACCTCTGTCACCTGAGCTAAGTATCAGGCAGTTGAAAAGATCATCACAGAATCATAAAATGGTTAGAGTTGGAAGGGACCTTCAAGATCATCTAGTTCCAACCCCAGTAGACGAGGTTGCTCAAAGCCCCATCCAACTTGGCCTTGAACACTTCTAGGGATGGGGTATCCACAACTTCTACGGGCAACCTGTTCCAGTGCCCCTGTACTACAGCTAGATGGGACACGTTGCCTGTGGTTTTCACAGAGGCTTGTCGGGAGGGGAGAATTGGAAATTCTGGTTCCCCTCCAGGTTTGAGGGGGCTGTGCTCCTTGGGCAGATATTTATTGCAAACCATTACAGATGAGCCCCTTCCTACACTGTTCTCCTGTATCTCTTTGGTATTTCTGGTTCCCTGTTCCAGGCCTTTTTTTCCTTGTTAACTGTGGCACATTTCTCGTATCTCTGTTTCCCAGCAAGACAACCACATCTCCTGTCTCTACACCCACTCTCCTTCTGTGCTCCTGCTTTCACCCTGGCCACCAGCCAGCCTTCCACTGACTCAGCTTCATTTTTAACAACCTGCTCATATTCACCACCATGGTGCCTTCGTGCTGCTTGACCTGTGCTCTGACAGCGCCGCACTGACATGCAAAAGCTGGATCCCACACGAGAAGCTGTGGTTTTCCCTTCGCCTGTCCCTCAGCATCTGGTTCTAGGTAGGGATTGCCACCTCATGCCAAGGAAGAAACCCCCGAGCGCACTCTGTGCAGCGATGGAGCGGCAGCCATGGGATGAATATGGCGAGCTCCAAGCCCATGACAAAATGTGGGCTTGGAGGTGGTGTGTGCGACCAACCCAACCCAACCCAACCCAACCCACTTAGAGGTGGTGTGTGTGACCAACCCAACCCAACCCACTTAGAGGTGGTGTGTGTGACCAACCCAACCCAACCCACTTAGAGGTGGTGTGTGTGACCAACCCAACCCAACCCACTTAGAGGTGGTGTGTGTGACCAACCCAACCCAACCCAACCCACTTAGAGGTGGTGTGTGTGACCAACCCAACCCGAAAGGCCAGTTACTGGAGCAGCTTCACTGTGAGGAACGGCGGCAGCGACGCAGCGCTCACACAGCAGAGGCAGTGTGTCACGCAACACGAAAAATATCAAACCCACAGCAATTCTGCATTCAGCCGTTCTCCCACTCTCCCCACAAATTGCACCAGCAGACGCCAGGAGACAGTAGCTGTCAAAAACCCTGCTTCCTTCTCTGGTCTTTCTTTTCTGCATCCCTCACCTCTCTCACGACAACAGCATGACTTCCCTTCCTCCGCATGAGAAACAGCGCATTGTTCATCCAGGGAAGGAAGGATAAATTAAGACCATCACAGAAATACTCTGCCTGCCCGTAGGGCTAAGCTTTCTGCCAGACCTCGGTGCCACTGGCAAAGCATGACAACATCCCAATAAAGATAATAATTAATTAACGACCTTTCACACTCTGAACCTTTTAAATTTGCATAGCTTTCTGACTCCGGGAAGCCAGGATTTTAGCAATGCCCACACCATCTGTCTTTTGTCTGTGGAGGAATTTATCCCTGTTTTCAGAGACCAGCAGGGAACCCGGGTCTGTTTAGCATTCTCACCTAGTTACAGTCAGTACGCTGTGTGCTGCTACTGGAAATTAATGTGTGCCTCTTGCCTAGACTTAAGAGAAGATGCTGTGTGCCAATTTTTTTTTTTTTTTTTTTTTTAATATTCCATTGAAAAACATAATTACTTCAAATCTGGGGAATGCTTTATGGAGCCTTCCTTACTTGGTAAATAATACTACATCTGCATTGTTTATTTGTTGACAGAAATGGCAACAATGGTTTAAATGCCTAATCCAGAGGGAAGTGGGAATTTTCCAGCATCACACCTAAATCTAATCTCCCTCTGTATCGTGATTTTTCCTCTGTACTGCCCGACATGCTGGGAGTGCCCTCGCATTACAGACTTCCCTGACGGAGAGGTCAGAGAGGAGTGCGGGAACCACGGACTGGTGGAAAGGATTCGGGATGGGATACCAGAGAACTGAGTCAGCCCGTTCCTGGCCTGAGTGTGCCACTTCAACCTCTCCTCTTGGCAGCCTCTCAGCTTCGTCATACAAGCAAAACGTGGGTAACAGTCTTCCTTGCTCTTAGCCGGGGGCATGGACTTGAAGGGATGAAAAGCTGTGTCTCCTGGCTGGTGACCCGCTACGGTGGGAACATGGCACACCACAGTCCTCCACAGTAAGAAACGCACAAAAATCTGGGGGAAAGATGGAACCAGAAGCAGGAGGAAACCCAGCTCGGTCCCTCAGGACAGGTAGTGGGGCGGGAGAGGACGAGAGAGCAAGTGTAGGAATGAGGACAGGGAGTACAGAGCAGAAGGACAGAGGGACAAGTGGGAGAGGACGTGCTACGTTAACAGGCATCTGATACACAGTGGCTGTTCATATAAACAAAGGTCAATGGGGGAAAATCGGCTGGAGAGCAGAAACCACAGAGGGCAGAAAAAAAGGGAAGGGACCTTGGTTGTTCGTGAAGGGGGCAGTTTGGGACTGGTTTTGTTTGTGAATTTTCTTTGCCCTGTTTGGTTTTAAAAAATCCCGTCCTCGTGATTTCCCCTGGGAAACTAGTCAACAATATAACAGCCGACAGAACATCTTTCCTGAAACTGAGACTAAACTTTCCTTTTGTATATCCTATATCCCAGTCTTTGGCTCCTCGTTACTCACGATGTGCCATGTGAAACACTCCCCTCTTCGCCTCTCCCTTAACACTCTTGAAATGCTCGCAGGCTCGTCTAACCTCCCCTTACTCCCTGCTCCTGCCCATCATCTTTTAGCCAAACGACGCTGATGTCATTTTTCATCCGTCTCTTCTGCTCAGTCAGACAGGGAGCCCAGGGACAACATTGGAAGAAGCATCGGTATGGTATTTCCATCACATACCTGTGCTGATAAACTGATACCACCACTGCTGCCATCACCTTTTCTAGCCTGAACAGTTAAGCTGAATGTTGTGCCTTTTTTTTTTTTTTTTTTTTTCCCATTATGGGGAAAAATTGGCTTGTGCTTCTGACTTTTACTACAGGGCATATATACCCAGCCTGTAGCCTCCAGTAGGAATGAAAGGGCAGCACATGGTGTCTTCACTTACAGTTCCCAACCTCCATCTACCTAGCATCGAGACAAAAAGTTCCCCTCCTGCATTTTCTGGGGGTTAGTCTAAGAGTCAAACTTGTGGACCTGTTTTTAATCTTCCTTGACACTTCTGCAGCAATGCACATGCCCCCAAGGCTTAACTTGTCCCAGCTGAGCTGTTTCAGAGCACATAATGTGAAAACAGGATAAGAAAATCTGCCGTCTCCCTTGACAGTTTGGGCTCACTTCAGTCCCTGATGAAAGCCTAAGCTGCACAAAGAGATGTCCAGCCAACTGGCTAACCGCTCCAGCTGGGGACTAACCAGGACTCGGAGTAAACATTTGGGCTGGAGACTAGAAAATCTACCCCACGGGGGTTGTTACAGGCCATTGTCTGGGCTATTGCCCCTTGGTGTTCGGGAGAAATGAGGTAAGCAACTGAAACGAGGAAACTGAAGTAAAAATAAAGAAGTCCCAAGAAAGGTCCTAATCTGATTAATGTTGCGTTTGGCTCCGGCCTCTTTTCTTCTCTTTCAAGGTGTCAGGTGATGAGTTAAGGGGTGGGAAACTGATCCTGAGAGCTCTTTTTGCAGACAGAGCCATTAGGGTGGGGTTTTTTTTGGTGAACATTCATTTGTGTTTCCCCGAGGAGGAGAAGGAGGGAATAGAGGCCCATGCCCTGGTCGGCCTTTGCCAAGCTCCTCTCCTCCCTCCGCTCTTACACGCTCTGCCACCCTCGGGGGGAGAGAAAAAGAGAGGGAGAGAGAGACAGCTCGCTTCCAAACACTTGTTTCATTCAAAGGGCTTTATTTTTGGTAATGTTACGCTGAGGCTGCAAGCAGCTCAAGTGGCGGATGGTGCTAAAACTCTGTCCTGGGCACACTACCAGCTGGAAGGATATCACAGGAGGCTAGCCCACCAGGGAGACAGCAACGCCGGCATTGCGACACCGGGGCAGACCGATGCTTCATCCAACCCAGCACCCTGTTTCAGACACTGGCCAGTGCCAGATAGCCCAGAGGAAGGCATAAAACACCCAGCGTGCACCCAATCCCACGGCGTTAAGAAGGGAGGAAAGCTCGGCTCTTTCACCTGCTGGCCACCAGGTCCCGTGCCAAGGCACGCAGACTTCAAGGCCTTTTGATCTCCCTCTAGCCAGCATAGACACAGAATCACAGAGTCATAGTATGGTTAGAGTTGGAAGGAACCTTAAAGATCATCAAGTTCCAACCCCCCTGCCCTGGGCAGGGACACCTCCCACTAGAGCAGGTTGCTCCAAGCAGCTTGGTGACTTGAAGCAGGCTCCCCTGGTCCTGAGCGTGAGCAAAATTGCTGGAAAAGGGTCAAAATTGAAGGTGGGATTTTTCAAAACTGGGTAGAGCTAGCCCAAAGCCTCTCCCAGTGATGTCCCCGGTCCCCACGCAAGCCACGGTGCATCTCTGAGTATCAGGTCTTTCTTCAAAGAGTTGACAGACCTGGGGCAGCTTTGATGTTAGAGAGTTTACAGAAGCCTTTGCTTTTCCAACTGGGCAAAAATTAGAGCCTTCACCAGGAAAAATAAATAAATCACAAAACGGAACAAAGCTCTGCGCTATAAACTCCCTCCCTCCCTATCAGGCCTCAGGTGACGCCAGGTGACCATCCAAGCTGGTCCCTGTTGTCACCAGCTGGAGGCACCTGGCAGACCACCTCATAGGAAAAGTTGGTCTGTCATGTTGGATCTCTTCTGTCTCTCACAGTCCCTAGCTCGTATGAAATAGCGAGTCACCTCTTCATCATGTACTTCTTCCCCTCCAGTCCCTTTTGCGCTGACCCATCCCATGCACGCCGGCTTTGGGGAATTCAGTTTCATTCCCAAGCCACTCAAAGGCCTCATCCAAGTCACGGTGAACAACAGTGTACAGCACAGTCTCTGAACTACAGACTTTCTTGGGTTTAGGCTCCCTCCTATGTTGATATTTTGCTCCACCCCATATAGTAAACAGACCTTTTAGAATCTCAATATGTGGGAGATACCACATCTACTCTGCGAAAATATGACAAGTTACTAACTGCAGACATAATGACAAACAAAGGTGTGAACGGAGCTACAAACACTGACCAACAGCTTTGAACCCAGGTCCCACGCTGGGGAAGACATCACATTTTTAACAAATGTTTTCCACAGTGTAACAAACACTGCTCCTTCCCTTTTTGGCACTACATGTAGTAAGTAGGAAAACACGTAATTACTGGATAATAATTGCAATGAGAAAATTTCCCAGAGTTCTAGGTCAGAGGAGAGGCTGCAGGAGGCCAGGTTCACCACTCCACATCAAGCACATTTCTTCCTCAGAAAGCTGCACCATACTTAAAAAAAAGCATGTAGTTTTGAAACAGCCATGAAAGACCTCTGGTGCCAGGCCACCCTGTACAAGCTCTCCTGCAAGACAGGGTCCACCACCTCTGGTCTGCACCACATCATGCTAACTTGGACGCGCAGCTCTCATCTGACTTAGAGCCCACGCAAGGCTCTCTCATGGAGGCCCATCATGGAGTCCTACCTGAGTAAATGCCTTTCCAGAGGCAATTTGCAGTCCAGGACACTTTCCTCATGATGAGTCAACTTCTCCCCAAAGGCCACTGGCAGCACGCGCACCAAGCATCCCTTATCTCTGAGGCTTAAAACCTCATTCAAAGAATTAGTGCTGGCCTAAATCGCTCTATGCAACATTTTAATTATTATTTAACTGAAAAAATATTTAGCTGATGAGGCTGCCAAAAAAAATATTCTGATTAACATTTAGATAGGCTTTTTTGTGCTATTACAGGTAACTCTTCGCTGAAGCATGCTTTGGTCTTAAAAATCCACAATCACAGTTGAACAGCCTCATTTTGCTTTGCAGAAAGTTTGGAGTATGTGCAGTTCACTTTTATTGCTAACAAAACAGAGATGGGGAGACCCAGGCAACATCTGCAATGCTAAGTGAAACAGGGTCAGGGACCATTCTCTGATTGCGAAGCTAAGATGCTTACATCCCTGCCTTTGGCCCCAGGTACCCCTTGAGCTCTATGTGGTACTCTTAAGATCTGATTTATTTATTTTTCAGTTCCAAGTGCCAACTGTTGCACATCCTGGAGCGTAGCATGAGAGCATGTACAGGTGCTTGAAGGTGGGAGGGTTTCAGAGTGGAGGGTTTGAGTTCTTCAGCCTGTTGAGGTAGGGCTGAATAACTGTGTCGCACAGAGGCCACCAAACATCACATACTCTTATTCACAGCACCAATCAGAAATGGTCCTTGGCACTTGGTCCCCCAAACCATGGCAGGGTACCATCCCAGAGCGTGCAATCTGGCCCATGCTAAAGCCAAGCCAGGGAGCAAGCTAACACTTACAGACTAGAGGTGACCAGGAACGAGTGATACGCTGAAAGTTCATACCCCAGTTTGTTAGTGTGAGCAGTTGAAGATCTAGGCTAGTGGTCATGTCCCCCGTCTGGGGACATGACCACTTATGTCCCCAGACAGGAGACCTCAGCCACCTTGTGCTACTCAGATCTCACAGGCTTCCAGATAAACATTAGAGGCACTGAGACACTCTAACTTACATCCTATTTTTCATGGCTTCGTGCCCATATACACATATATACAGAATGAATCAGAAAAAGGAGGCATGGGGAACAGATAACAGCCATAACACGCTGCATTTGTCACATTCTTAAGGAGATGCCACTTTTGCCTGCTCTCCAAAGCGAAGGAGATTTATCTTCATCCAATCTGCTGTCAAACCTCCCCTCGCAGCTTTGGAATCTGTTGGCATGTTTGGTAAAAGGGAAGAAATCTCAAAGAAAAGGATGTTTTCACAAGTTTTGTGAAAACTGGCAGCTGAATAAAGGAAATGTGCCCAAATCAAAGGGCCAGTGCAGAAGGCAAACAGAGCTCAGTCACATACTCACTTGCTCACTGTGCAACAGAGTAAGCAAAGGACCCAAATCCTTAAGAAGCAGGTTCATTATTTCTGACACTTACAGAGCACTGGTTGCACCGGTGTCCACCTGAGAGAAAATGACTGAAATCCTTTGGTCTTCCCACATCCTTTAGGCTTCTACCAGCTTTGGGAGAGTGGGAAAAAAAAAGGCAAAAAGATACTGTTAGATTTAGAATCACAGAAGGGTTTGAGTTGGAAGGGACCTTTGCTGCTCATCTAGTCCAACTGCCCTGCCATTGATAGGGACATCTTTCACTAGATCAGGTTGCTGAAAGCCCCATCCAACCCCACCCTGAATGCTTCCAGGAATGGGGTATCTACAACTTCTCTGGGCAAATTTGGCTGTGGGATTGGAAACAGCCAGAAGCTGCAGACTGCCTCTCGCTGCAGGACAAGCCTGTCTGGCAAAATTTCTCTTCTTCTACTATTTGATGCTATTGGTCCAAAGGGGACCTTTGCAGCTTAGTGAGAAAGACACTGACTCTTTGGCAGTCCATAATGATTACAATTGCAGACACCCCAAAAGCTTTCTTTGCGAAACCAACTTATAGAGATTTGTTTTCTCTATACCTGCTGGGTCTGTGAGACTCTCCAGAACTCATTGAGAACATCACACTGTAGCTTCCACCCTAAATAATGGGCTAAATTCTGGATTACAACATTGAAAATGCAGGTAAAACAAGAGCATTTTAAAGAAAGGGACAAAAAAATGCTAACTACAGCTGACATCATTCCCCTGTTCCCATTTTATCCTGGTCTCCTGAGGAAACAAGGAGACAATCAGGCTGCTTGTCTGGCAGTTCACCCCTATCCACTTTCAAGCACATGTCTCAGCATCCACTAGCTTTGAGGCGCAACGGATATCAACATGTCAACACCAACACCTCCTTGGGTACCATATATATTCCTGATGCACGTGCTCTTTGGTCTGACAATGGCTAAGACATGGCATGCAGGGTGCTGCTTTACACAGTGCACCTGACAGGTAATGCCCAGATTTAGATCAGCTGTAGCACCTGCTGCCCAAAAAGGGAAACAGAAAAAAGAGCAAAAACTCGGGAGCCCTGTGTTTCCATCCTCTGCTCACACCTTTGGCATCTCTGCATGGGAGTGAATAAAGGCAGCTGACATAACAGCGTATGTTATGTCATATACTCCTCTCCAGAAGTACGCTAATAACTCACAGAGCTTCATTTTGTAGTCTTGCCGCTTGTCACTTGGGAATAAACTGACCCAAAGGCAGGCATGACTGAATTTTGCTGCCCGAAGACTGAGTGCTAAAATTTGATGCAGGGGTGGCACAGGGCAGCCCCAAGCATCCGTTTCAAACACAGTCATTTGTCCCACACCTTCATTTGCCCGATTATCAGCTGTCCTGCCAGAGAGCACTGGGGCCAGTCTTTTTTCAGTGGTGCCCAGGGACAGGACAAGATGAAACGGGCACAAACTTGAATATAAGAAGTTCCACCTAAACATGAGGAGGAATTTCTTCACTTTGAGCACTGGAATAGGCTGCCCAGGGAGGTGGTGGAATCTCCTTCTCTGGAGATATTCAAACCCTCTCTGGACACATTCCTGTGCAACCTGCTCTGGGTGGACCTGCTCTGGCAGGGGGTTGGACTAGGTGATCTCCAGAGGTCCCTTCCAACCCCATGTGATTCTGTCATTCTGTCATTCTGTGTGTGCAGGGCAGGTTCATGGCGGGTAGAGCTCTCTGCCTGCCTTTCCCCTTGGTGTATGAACCAAGGCTCTCCCAACCTGCAAGACCATATGGGAGAGCACCAGGAAGCACCAAGCGCAGCACCAGCGGAGAGGCACAGGAGGGAAGGAGATGTCAATTTGGGTTGACATCTTTCACCTAGATTCTGCTTTGCCACATCCTGCCAGTGCCCAGCAAACCTGCCCTGGAGGATCAGCAGCTCTGGCATGGTAGCGCTTTGTCCCTAACTTCTTGCAGACATTCCAGGCCTCCTGCTCCTTTCCACCAACGTGGAGGGGTGGGCACAGACATCACAGCTCCCCTGAGCTGCCTGTGCTACACTGACAGGGTGAGGGTGTTGAGGTGACAGAGCAACCAGCCAGCTAATAGCACACTTCTCTATAAGAAACCCATCCTTCCTCTGTATCTCCTGCTCTCCCAGCCCTCCTCATCCTCCATCATGCAATACTGAATCCAATTAGAGCACGGGGTTGTCTCACCTATGCACCTCTGGGCACCACGAACTGCAGTCTGGGGGTCCTGACCATTTCATGAGCAATCACTCAAGCTGAAGCCACCTATACCACCACTTCTCTTCACAAATAGCACCCATAGTAACCATCCTCTTCTTCCTCCCTGCAGAGAGGGTTTTCCCCACCTCCCTCCCACACCAGAAGCTCCGAGCTGTGCTTTTGCATTTACCACCTCTTCATACAACCAAGCATTTTTCCTTTCATAGAATCATAGAATCATATGATTCTTTCCTCTGTACAGTATCAGCTTTCCCCACACTAGCATCTATGTTACATCTACAGAAGTATTTTTGATATTTTTAGCAGTAACCTTCCTCTTTGCTTTACACATCTGCTTTCTTTTTCAATATTTGTTCTTGCTTTCCCTGCTCAGGGATATGTCAACAGGCAAAAAGGCCATGCAACATGTTCCATCTCTAACACAGGGTATACTTGCTAAGAAATGTACCTAGCTATATTTTCTATCTGCTAACTAAATCACACGTAATATCTTTCTCACTCTTCAGAAAGTAAAAGTAGCTTTGTTTCAGCAGGTGAGGAACAATGAAGATATGAAAACTGATGGAAAACCTGTTTCCTGGGGTGGAGGGGGAGGAAAAAGTCTGGAGGTTTCCTATGCCCTCAAAATCTTACAGGGTCTAGTTTCTGGGACTGAATTTCAAATGCGGTGTAAGAGGATAAATGGAGTGTGAAAGATTGTCTAGCCCTTAATTTTTCCTGTGTTTATGTCTGGGTTTTATGTTATAGTCAATACTCCTTAGCCTATTTGAAAATCAGTCTCCGGTGAACAGGTGAATAGATAATGGAGCAGTGATTCTTCTGCCTCCATTTATCTTCTCACTTATGGACTTAATTGAAAATAGGAACTTACCCAGTTACATTTTTCAAGGCACACACTATTAGAGAGCACTGGCGTCGTGCAGCAATTTGTCTTTTGCTTCGATGGCACTTCATAAAGGCTGCAAGTTACAGAAAATACAAGCCCTTAGCTTTGCACAGAGACCAGGACTGATACAATAATAGTGTAGTTGTCACTCTTCACATTTATCACACTTGCCTTAAGTTTACAATCCTTTCCCACCAAACCTACCATCATCCTTCATTTTAATTCAGTGTTTGGTTTGAGCTGCTACACAATGTCCAGGAATACAAACACTGTATTTTTTTTTTTTAGTATTATTTAATTCTATACCAAAATAGGAAGTTGCAAAACTCTACACAACCACAACAGAGAAAAAAATACCTTTGTAAAGATCTACTGTGTTGGTGCTCCTGCCTTGTCTAACCTACTTTTCCCATATAAAGACAGCATCGCATCTAAAAGTGCCGATCCTGATGGATCAAGGGATACGGAGGATGCCAACAGTACATGACTGGAAGAGAGACACACACATATGGCCTTCTTTCTGCTGCAAGCCCTTGCATCATCATAGAATCATCTAGTTTGGAAAGGACCTTAAAGATCATCTAGTCCAACCTAGCTACCTAGCTCTGACAAAAAATAAATAAGAAGTAAGCAAAAAAAAAATCACTAAACCATATTCCTGAGGACCATGTCAACCTGTCTTTTGAAGTCTTCCAGGGATGGTGCCTCAACCACTTCCCTGGGCAGCCTATTCCAATGCTGGATAACCCTTTCTGTGAAGAAATTTTTCCTAATATCCAATCTAAACCTCCCCTGACGCAACTTGAGACCATTTTGCCTGCTATCAATGAATTGTAAAGCAGTAGCTGGGTGTCAAGTTGACAGCGAGAGACATCAAAGCGTGAGTGATCTCAGAAATTCAGAACGGATGGCAAACCTAACTCGGAGAACAATCCTTCAGGGAGTGATCCGCTGTAAAAAGCACCTTGCAAACCAAAATCAGAACCTTGAGGGTGAGGTGATGCTTAAACATGAATTGCCTTTATAATTTAATGAAACCTCAGATCGTGATTGGAAACAGCTAAAAAGATGATTCACAGCATTTGGCACAAATATATCCTCATGCCTAAGATAAGGCACATGATTACACACAGCTATGCCAGAAACTGGATTATTAATTTGAGTTTACCCCCCCCAAAAAAAATCCAGTAAGAAAAAATGGAATTCTGTTTCCAAAGAGTTCAGTTTTCTATGAAAGAAACTCAGCCCTAACATAAATGCCATTGCTATTTGCATAGAAAATTACTTTACCTAGACTACAATAAAAACAAGCATTGCCAGCAAAACATACGGTTTCATAGTCTGTGATTCGACAAAGAAACAATCTCAAGAAAAAATTGCCTGAAATGTGAGACTTTCTTAAAAGATGAAGGACAGCCGAAAAACACTTTGCAAGAAGAACATAGAGCTGGGTTTTCTTAGCATCCAAAATTGCTATTAAACATTCAGAAAGCAAGCTCTCCTTTTGCAGCCTCGACACTGAAATGTTGGACTAGTGCAGGAGCATGTGCAGTGAAAATGGACCAAAAAGGGTCTCCCCATTCCACGGGTGTGAGGGCTGAGGGGGATTTCAGCCCTCCACCAGCCCACAACATTCAATCTCCCACCACAGAGTCCCAACAGAGTCCTTCCCTGTGTTGGGGTACAACAGTTCACCATGGGTGGGTTTGGGTGTGTGGCAAGGGCATCCAGGGCAGTGGGTGGGGACATGTAAGGATGCTATGAGGGGCTTGAGGGAAGGTTATATGGAGGCTGGAGAAAGCTGTGGGCTCCTCTGAGCTCAACATCGTCCCCAAGCCATGTGGTTAAGCCCACCAGCTTCTGCAGCCCAAGGCAGACAAGGCGCCAACGTGGCCAGTGCTATCAGCAGGGTGCATCCCACCCTCGGTGGGGAGATGTGAAGGAACATCACCAGGCTGTGCTCTGTCCCCCTCCTCGCTGCTGGGCTTGGCTGCAAGAGCTCTCCCACCCTGGGGATGGTCAGAATCTACATGGAAATGCAGCCCCCCATTTCCCCTACAAGAGTTTAAAGATTATTTTGAAGGGGGGAGACATAAAGCAAAGTTTTGGCTTTGCCTTTTCAGGGGAAATGCTGAGGGGTGGAATATGAAAGTACGGTGGAAATCTTATAAGTTGGGGGTGGAAGAAGGTGAGAAAAAGGGCCTCACTGACTGAATTTAACAACAGTCACTTTCTCATAGAATTAATATTTTTATCCCTTTCTCATCTTTCTGGGCGTAGATGATATTTTCCTGCCTGGTTTGTAAATGAACCAAAGAAAACCATAGCCTTTCTCCAGCTCTCCCCTCTCTTCCAGCTCTTCAACATTGGTATAGAAACCCAGAAGAACAAAAAATAGCAGGCCTTTCAAATTCGGAAATGGAAATTACAAAGATGGAGTTCCCTCAATGCCTGCTCTGCCTGTGTATGGGAGTAAATAACAAAGACGTACCTTCTGCCATGGTTTAACTCCAGCCAGCAAGTAGGACCACCCAGCTGCTCACTCACTCCCCCAATTGGGATGGGGAAGAGAATTGGAAGAGTTGAAGTGGGAAAATACTCATGGGTTGAGAATCACAGAATCACAGAATAGTAGAGCTTGGAAGGGACCTTCAGAGATCATCTAGTCCAACCCCCCCTGCCAAAGCAGGTTCACCTGGAGCAGGCTGGACAGGAATGCCTTCAGGCAGGTTTTGAGTATCTCCAGAGGAGACTCCAAAACCCCTCTGGGCAGCCTGTTCCAGTGCTCTGTCACCCTCAATGTAAAGTTTTCCCTCACGTTGAGACATAACTTCCCGTGTTCCAACTTGTGTCCCTTGCCCCTTCTCCTGTCACCAGGCACCACTGAGAAGAGCCTGACCCCATCCTCTTGACACCTACCCTTTAGATATTTATAAGCATTGATAAGATCCTCTCTCAGTCTTCTCTTCTCCAGTCTAAAGAGATCCAGGTCTCCCAGCCTTCCCTCAGAAGAGAGGTGCTCCGTTCCCTTGATCATCTTCGTAGCCTTCCGCTGGACTCTTTCCAGTAGTTCCCTGTCCTTCTTGAGCTAGAGAGCCCAGAACTGGACACAGTACTCCAGATGTGGGCTCATCAGGGCAGAGCAGAGGGGGAGGATGGACTCCCTCGACCTGGTGGCCACACTCTTTTTAATGCACCCCAGGAGACCATTGGCCTTCTTGGCCACAAGGACACAATGCTGGCTCATGGTCAACAAGTTGTCCACCAGGACTCCAAGGACTCTCTCTACAGAGCTGCTTTCCAGCAGGTCAGACCCTAACCTGTGCCAGTGGATGGGGTTATTCCTTCCTAGGTGCAGGACTCTACAGTTGCCCGAGTGGAACTTCATTAGGTTCCTCTCCACCCAACTCTCCAGCCTGTCCAGGTCTCACTGTGTGGTAGCACAGCCTTCTGGTGTGTCAGACACCCCTCCCAGTTTTGTATCATCAGCAGAGGGTACGGTCTGTGCCCTCATTCAGTCATTGACGAACATATTGAACAAGACTGGACCCAGCGCTGACCCCCGGGGAACACCGCTGGTTACAGGCCTCCAACTGGACTGATCACAACCCTCTGAGCTCTGTCGTTCAGCCAGTTCTCAATCCACCTCTCTGTCATCTAACCTACACTTCCTAGGCTTACCTATGAGGATGTTATGGGAAACAGTGTGAAAAGCCTTGCTGAAGTCAAGATAGACAATGCCCACTGCTCTTCCCTCATCTACCCAGACAGTCATGCCATCATAGAAGGCTATCAGACTGGTCAAGCATGATTTCCCCTTGGTGAATCCTTGCTGACCACTGTGACACAAAAGACAGTTTAATAGGTTGAGCTAAAGCCGTTCACGCAAGCAAAGCGAAACAAGGAATCCATTCACTGCTTCCCATCGGCAGGCAGGTGTCCAGCCAGCCCCAGGAAAGCAGAGCTCCGTCACATGTAATGGTCACTTGGGAAGACAAATACCATCACTCCAAATAACAACCCCATCTCCTTCTTCTTCCCCCAGCTTTATATTCTGAGCATGACATCATTTGGCACAGAATACCCCTTTGGTCAGTTGGGGTCAGGTGTCCTGGATGGGTCTCCTCCCAACTTCTTGTGCACCCCCAGCCTACTTGCTACTGGGGGTGGGGTGAGGAGCAGAAAAGACCTTAAGAGCTCAGCAACAACTAAATGTCAGTGCGCTACCAACACTGTTCTCATCCCAAATCCAAAACACAGCCCCACACCAGCTGCTAACAAGAACATCAACCCCAAGCCGCCAGAAACCATGACACCTTCCCACAAAGGGAACACTCAGCCTGCCTCATGTGTCTTCTGAGAGCAACTGGGAAATTGAAACACAAAACCACTTTACTTCTGTGGAAATGTTAAGCATTACTGAAAATCAGGAGAATACAATGGTCATTATGATGATACATAAACACGACTGAATCTGCCAAGGTTGCTCGAGGATTCAGGAAGAAATTCTTTACTGTGAGGGTGGTGAGGCACTGGAACAGGTTGCCCGGAGAAGTTGTGGCTATCCCATCCCTGGAGGTGTTCAAAGCCAGGTTGGATGGGGCTTTGAGCAAACTGGTCTAGCGGGAGGTAGGGACACCTCCTGCTAGACCAGGTTGCTCAAAGCTGGCAGGGGGGTTGGAACGCGATGGTCTTTAAGGACCCTGGGGCCTGGAGCATCTCCCTTACGAGGAAAGCCTGAGGGACTTGGGTCTTTTTAGCCTGGAGAAGAGAAGGCTGAGGGGGGATCTGATCAACGCTTATAAATACTTAAAGGAAGGGTGTCAAGATGATGGGGTCGGTCTTTTTTCAGTGGTGCCCAGTGACAGGACAAGAGGAAATGGGCACAAACTTAAATATAAGAAGTTCCACCTAACCATGAGGAGGAACTTCTTTCCTGTGAGGGTGTCAGAGCCCTGGAAGAGGCTGCCCAGGGAGGTGGTGGAGTCTCCTTCTCTGGAGGCATTCAACCCCCCCCTGGACACGTTCCTGTGCAACCTGCTCTGGCTGGATCTGTTCCGGCAGAGCCCTCATCGCCCTCGAGGACCCACCGCCCATCCCCGCAGCCTCCTGGCAGGGGGGCCATGCCATCCCCGTCCCCAGGGGACACACAAACACCCTGCTGGGGACCATTCCCTCCTGCCCAGGTCCTCCTCTGCCCTACGTGGGGCGAGCTGGCCCGGTCCCCATCCTGGCCGGGGGTGGCCCGGCGCTGAGCACCCCCCTGGCACTCTGTGTGTATCAGTTAAGGTTATGACAATTAAATCCCATCCTTGCATACACACACATATCCCTCCCGCATCCCTCCCGCCATCCCCTTCACCTCCGCACAAAGGGGGTGGGTGTCGGGGGACAGATGGTGGCACTGGGCTGTGGTGTCAGGGCAGCGAGTGCCAGGGGAGGCAGAGAAAAAGTGCAAGGATTTAGAGGCAGGGAACAAGGGCTGTGGCTCCCTCCGCACCCTGAAGGGATGGGGAGACCTTTTTTTTCATCTCTAGTTTCAGAAAAAGAATATAAATATAAGCAATAAATATATAAGAACATAAATAAATATACCTGAGCACCTGCCACAGGCCAGCGGTGTGTCTAAAAATAAGACTAACAAGCTAGCAACTTTCAGTATCAAAGTTATTTAGGAAACAGGCCTTCACTTCAAAGAATGAAAATGAAATATCCACAGCTTCTGCTAGTTGTCATCTTTATTTTATTTTATTTTATTTTTAAACTTATGCATACATTGGAAATTCAGAAATGTGAGGTAACATTCCTCTGATGCTCTGAAAGCACTGAACTGCCTAGGAAGTCTGTGTTTCTTTTCTGCTCTTTCAAGCTAGGACAGAGCTGGAGATAAAACAGAAGTGGCCACAGCATTTGTCCTGCAGCTTGGCTCAGTAAGGATGCACACGTGGGTAGGTAGGTATGACCTTGACCTTGGCTCACACCTTGTTCTCAAGTGGCGCAGAAATCCTGGGTTAAGAAAAAATGGACCCTACCAATGATGGTTTTGCATTGCAGAAACATTTTTTGGTCTTGTTTTACGAGTGCTTTGATACACCCACGCAGCTCAGACTAAGCTGTGGGAATAGTGACGGTGCAGCTTTGGAGCCAAGACCTGGAAAGAGTCCAGAAAAAAGCGAGGGGCCACATCCTGGTTCTGCTGCCATAAACTTGCACTGGCTTCAGTAGGGCCAGGATTCCACCCTGGATGTGACCATAAATAATGGAAATGGCAACAGGCAGTATATACACATGATGCAAGTTTAGAGGAGTTAGAAGTATTTGTGATTCATGACATAATTAAGAGCATGAGGAGGAAACTTTCCATAGGGAAAGGTTATTCTATAATTATCCTCTCAGCTGGCTTTTTGTCTTCCTTTGAAACACCTGGAATTAGACAGTCTTAAAGACAAGGCACTGGATTCCCAGGCTGTGCTGGAATAGCCGCAATTAACAGAGCCAGGCAGAGTCTTTTCTAGTTCATTCCTGCGTGATATTAAAATATGCTGTTAAGAAAAGGCCATAGTTGTTCGATAAATACTTTCTTCCTAATTCTGGTTCACTGTTACCAAACAGTCAGTTCCTAATAAGTACGAGGAAAGTTTCTAAGGAAGAGGAATATTCCTGCAAAGCACTGTGTATCCTTTTCCAAGACCTTTTGCATTTTCCTGGGACCTGACTGGCTTTGAATGAGCTCGGTTGAAGCTGCCGAGGGCTTGGCACCAGATGAAGAAGTAGTGGAGGTGTGATGGTTATTAGGTGTAAGTGACAGCCCACACTGCCCAGTATCCCGACGGCTTTGGGCAAGGCTGTGCGCGACCCCGGGAAAAGTCTTGTGTGGAGTTTGGGGATTCCAGATGCCATCTAGAGGATTATCCCTGTCGTTGTGCTCTCGGCTGCTTTGTCCTCAGGAAAAGTGCTTTCCTACCTTTCCTAGGCCCTGTGAGGAGCATCTGGTGGGCGCCTGCCAGCTTTGTTCCTGTTGGCAGCTGAGTGTTGAAGGCTCAGGCCAAATGAGCCGGCGCAGCCACACGTGGGACCTGGCTGGTGGGACCTGGCTGGGGACCAGGAGGCTCTGTAGTCCCATCAGACCTAATGATCAGCCCCAGATTGTGTCCCAGACTGAACAGGGCTACTCTGCTTCCCGTCCTGGAGCTCCATGGGAGGCATCAGCCTCCAGAGAACCACACCCAATGTTTGGAAATCAATCTGTGCACCAGAAGGGCAACCCAGCCCTGGCATTCTCTGGTTTTATTTCCTGTGGCTGTGGGCTGTGCGTTTGCAGGATGCTGGCTCGGAGCCTCTAAGGGCAAGGAATAACATTTATAAATGGATGCAGGAGCCAGGCTGCCTCTTTGGACCTCTGGTGCTCAGGTGTGTTATCAGCTGCGGAAAAGACACTCAACTTCCAACTAGGAAGAGGTAGCCACATCCCTCAGTATCTGAGTCTTCTGTGGCAGACTACACGCAGAACCATTTAAGTGCCAACACCACCCTGTTGCTGATAAGCTCTTGATACCGGAGCCACCAAGTGACGTTCTCAGAGTAGGAACCTGGGGTGTGGTTGCAATGGGATGCTCAGAGTTGAGGTGGGTTAAGTACAACCCTGCAAAGTTAATGTGTGATTATACCAGTCACATCTGGGTTTGTGTCTGCTGTGGCTGAAGCACCCCTTCAGACATCGGAGACCAAGCCTGGAGCTTGAGGTTCTGCAGGAGCTGAGCTGCTTTATCTGCATGATATGTAGGCAAACCACCAGTTGACCTCTCTCAGCTGTCCCCAGACTCTGTATGCCCTTCAGAATTCTCAGTAGTGCAACAAATCCAAAATTTGACTGTTTGCTAATGTTTCTCTGATGTTTCTTTTTAGCCTGTCTGCTGCTATGCATCACAGCTTGTGAGAGGGGCTGAGTTTTGGGGAGCCAGAGAGAAAGAATTCTCTATGACCTTTAAGATTTATTTTCAAGCTCTTCCAGAAATTAAAGACCTGATGCAGAAATTAGTAGGTGAATGTATTTGGCATATTTGTGTCCTCTTGGCACATGAAATCTGCAAAATGCCTGATTTCTCAGTCTGTGTCCCTATCTTACCTGACAGAGGAGGGTACAAACCCCATCTCTTCTGTCCCCATACCAGCCTACCAAATGGGAATTCCATCTACTGATGCTTGAATGGGATTTGCCATCGTAGGAAACAAGACAGGTGTTTTTGTCTGTGACTGGGACTGTTTCTCAGGCAGTTGCTTCAAGAAAAGGGAATGAAAATGTCAGGCAAGAAACTGCAAAACAAATGGTAAGACTAGTCAGGAAAGAGTTACCACCTTCACTGCAAAATTGAACGTGTTTTGTGTACTTTACTGATTGCCATCACCCTTCCTTGTCTTGGATATTCTATTCTCCTTCTCAAGTGCTTTCTGTCTTTTACGGGGCTACCTCAGAGGATGTTGTCCCTTTGTGTGCTTGTTGTCCTTGTGTGCCTCTGTAACCCTTAGGGCAAGCCCTCAGCCGGGCTACACTGAAATAAAGGTGTGCAGAAGAGGTGAGGGCTTTTCACCCTTCCCTGTCCTTCTATAGACACATCCTATAGATGGCAATTCTCACTCTGGACTGGCGATTGGATAAATTTCTTTCAAAGCAAGCCAAGATTTCCTGTAGTGGGATCAAAAGCATCTAGGTTTACTGCCTGTAAAGAGTGTGCAGTGCCCACAGAACTGAGCATGCAAAGGGTGGCTGATGGTCTGTCCTTGGCAGGGAGTCGCTGCTGTATACGCTCGCCGGAGAGTGGCACCAGGAAGAAAAGATGGAGCAGAGGCCAGGGAAGACAACCCACACCCAGAGGAACCTCTTTGGCCCTGTGGACCATGAGCAGCTGCGTCAGGACTTCCAGCACGTGCTGCACAACAGCGTGGAGGGGGCCCAGCAGAGGTGGAACTTTGATTTCCTCCAGGACACGCCGGCGGATGGGGTTCTGCAGTGGGAAGAACTTGAAGGCCACGAGGTGCCAGCCTTCTACCACAGCTGCGTGGTGGGAGATGCTCGGAGTCCACTGCAGTGCTTGAACTGGCCCCTGGCCAGAGAGGACAGGAGTCACCATTTTGTCCAGGTGGCACTAGCTGAGAAACCCCAAACTTCCAAGAAAACAGGGGGCAAGAGGATCTCAGAAGGGAAGAAAAAAGACAGACATCTTTGACAGGTGTGTGGGACCCTGGTGTGGCTCAGACGATCAAACCTGGTCCCAGCAGCAGCTTAACAATTCTTTGGTGGGCCCGACAACCAGTCTTGCTTTACGAAAATGCAACCCTTCAGAGAAACATCTGAAGGAAAAGGAGGGCACACTCTAAATTGATGGGCACGGGGTTTGTGTTTTTCAAAGGTGCTGTGCCACCCTCTCCTGGCCCTGGGGGTCTGTTTAGGACTTGTCACAGAGCAGTAGGATAGTGACCGCTTCTTGCGGGAGGATAGTTGGGATGGTTAGGAGGACAAGATGCTTTAAAAGGCAGTGTAAGAAAGGCAGGGAGGTGATTTCTCCAGCAGGAGCCCAGCAGGGAAACAGTGTCACCCGTTGGATTGGAGGTGTTGGGTTTTGGCTTGCTCGTAGGTTTGGCCGTGGGTACCCCATCCCGAGTGCAGTAAGGAACACTGTTCAGCCAGCTAAGCCTTAGAAGGAAGACCAGAAACCAGAGAAAGCAGCCGGGTCTCCTGCTAACTTCAGCTTGGATATTACACTCAGTGAAGGCATCCAGAAAATCTTAAGGGCAAGTTGATCTTAAACTTGGCCAGGTGGCAGAAGTGGCTAGGTTTTCAAATGCCTCTCACCAGGACTTGCTGCCAGGAGTGGGTTTCAGCACCCATAAAAGAGTTTTAGGTTTTCGAAAGTCCTCAGCATCCTGCACTCTACATTCTTTTGAACACCTGGCCCCTCATTTTCTCTTCTTAACGGTATTTGAGCTTGGTCGAAAAATCTAATCCCATATAATGGATTTCCCTTGTCCACATTGGGGTTTTGGTTTATCCAAGACTGAGGTTTTCAAGACATAGACCAAGGGTTTTCTTTCAGGAATTTGATGGGAGACACCAGCTTGGAATTGCCTAGAAGATAATTGAAGCTAAGGTTTCAGGAAACACTTTCTGAACAGTGATGTTGATCTCAGTTAAGTCAGACAATAGGCTAATTAGCTATTTGAGGGTATGAAACTTAATTGCTAGCAAGAGGTTCAGGAAGAGGTTGGAGATTAATGAAAGGTGGAACATTGCACACCAGAGTACAGAACAATGATATTTAATGAGTGCTCTTTTCTTCTCCAAAGCAGTTTACAGCCATTAACTAATTAACAGTATAATTTACAGGTGAAAGTACAGAAGTGCAATTCAGTGCACAATGTTGTGATGGTTTGAGGGAACTGCTGTTCAACTGTAAATCTCTCACTAGGTGTGTGGGAGTAAATTATGCAGATATTTCCAGGGGATATTTTTCTTCCGTTTTGTTTTCCCCAGGCAAGAAACATTTCATCAGGGGATGTGGAAACCAAAATACCACGCTGCACAGTCTAACACTTTCCCACATGTGTTTTCTTAAGAGAAAACACTTTAGTCTAACAACGGTACCCTTCTCCCCGAGGAATCTGGGTGGGTGAGATGGGCCAGGAAAATCATTTGCAGTCTTCTCTTTTGGTGAAGCTTGGAGAGCAGTCGCTCTCTCAATCCTTCTCTCACCAGCACACACACACACACTTCTTATTGCCAGCTGAAGGATGCAATAGATGTTTCCCTCTAGCTGCAGAAACCTCATCCATCTGGACACGATTGAAGTAATTCAGGCAAAACTGAGCCAGGGAAAGTCTGATACGGTCTGACCCCACTCTTCCACCCCTTCACTCAACTTCTGCCATGCTGTAATGAAAGGTTAGTTTAGGATTAGGATCTGAGGTTGGATTCGAACCTGGTGATCTGCGTTCAGCTTTGGTCAACAAGGGCTCTGTAATGCTTTACATTAAGATCCAACAATGTGCATTTAATTTAGACTTTCAAAGACAGCTGTGGCCCATTAAATAAATATCAATATATTAAAAAAACAGCCATAGGGTTTTGTGGACATTGGCACTTCCAGAGTGGAAGGAGCAGAGGTTTTCCTGCTGCATTTGACTCCTCAGACAGGCAGAGAGAACCAGTACGAAAATAGATTTTCCCAAGTCTTAAGTTCATGCACTCCGTCTCCATTCTATCTTTTTCATTGTGACCCCAGTGTTGTTCTGCTCTGTTTTCATGGGGAGCCTCAAATAAAAAATGAAAAAGCAGTTTAGATACAGGCTCTAAGCCTTTACTTTTTCCTTTTCTTTTTTTTTTTTCCTCCAAGATTGGTGAACTCTTCACTCCTCTTCTCCTCTTCTCTTCCAAACCTTTTGGCTTGCCTGAGTCTGATAACACTTAGACCTTGGCTCTCCTGGGAGACGTTCATAAATTCTTGCCTCCTTTGCTAAAGGCCAAAGAGAGAAAATTGGTAAAAATCCTGTGTTTTCACTAGCTGTGCTTACTTCTGAAGCAGATCATGCAAGATGGCTAGGAGGTAACGGGGAGGAATGGAAAGCTGGTGTTTAGATAGGTATATTTAAACAACAGAAATCTTTCCCTCCTGGTTCCCTGTGGCCAGGCTTTCCTACTGGCAGGCAGCGTCCTCCTCAGCACCTTACTTATGCCAGTGCAAGTGCTTTTTGGAGACCCTCGGGCTAACCAGCCAATTTCCATGGACTCTGTTTGGAATTTTAGATGGAGGCTGGACCATCTGACTGTGCATCCCTCTGGCTTTTAAGTGCCTCCATCGATTTTGAAACTGGGCTCTGAGCAGTTGGGCTCTTGCTAAAATTCTTCGCAGGCAGAAATGGGAGTACAGACTACTGGAGTCTTTTCTCAATTTCATCTACTAAGCATAATTCCTAATGCATTTCTTTTCCCAAAATAAAATGAAGGAGAGCTATATTGAAGACTTTTAAATGGAAGAATGGAAGAAATAAGGGGTGATGTTAGCTGTTTTTTTTTCTTACTGGTATTACTTTCCTCTGCTGCTCCACTGAGAGCCTACAGGGGGTTATAGTAATAGAAGGATTTGCTTTCGTACTGAGTTAGCAGTGCATGCTCCTGCGTGGGAGAATACGCTCTCCCTGGGATTATGTCCTGCTCCAGAAGTCCCATTTAGGGCTGTCTCAGGTCCCACTGTGCTCCTCCGTTGCGCTGTGCCATGCAGCTGTGTCCTCAAGGAAGCTGGCTGCAGGAATCTCGTGGCACGAACTGGGCTGTGAAAGCCCACAGAATGCCAATCATCCCACCAATAACGTTCTGTGTTGAAATTAATGCGAGACTTTATGCTGGAAGGCATTGATAGCTGTTGCCAATTTGACTGTATAGAAACCTCGTGTTTAAATATTACGGAACCTGCATCCTCAGCTGAAACGGGAGCAAATTCGTTGCTGTGAATGCAAACAATTCACACCAGGTAAATCCTACGAACTCTATAAAGATAAATAATCATCTGGCTCCCATTTCAGCTAATTCTGCCCTATGACTTGAAAAAAGTGTGTGGTTCTTTTGTGCGAGGGTGGGAGGCAGAGAAGGAACTCATAGGGAAACACCTCTGCTGTAGTCACAGTTCTGTCGTTAACATTAATTTACATATGCATCTGAAACAAGGATTCAGCCGCATATATGTATGAAAATGTATGAAAAACCACAGTGCTTACTCTCTGAGCAAAGAATTGGTATCAGTGATAGCGCAAGGTTTTACGCAGCCCTCCTTGAATATGCAGTTTGATCTAATAAGCAGAAATAAAGTGCCCCATTATATATAGTTCTTCTGATGTTATTTTACAGAGTATTTTTTGCTACTTTTAAGGAGGGAAAAAAACCCCTATTTCTGTCTGGACAGCACTGCAGCAGTGGATCTAAAAGTCGGAGTGAAACGTCCCATTGCTCAGCTCGCATAAGAGGGTTCAAAGTCTTTTGATCTCTGGATAAAAGCCAGCACGTTTCCTTTGTTTTGTTTGGTATTACATAGCTTTATGTGGAACATGTTAAAGGTCTTAGTTTTGTTCATTAACAAGCCATAGAGAAGTCTAAGTGGCTTCTTCAACACGAAAAGGAGATTTGAGAGATTTCTTGAAAAGCGGCTGTTACCGCTGTCGTAGCCCTAATTCTGTTTATGTGCTGCTCTCCAGATTACTACTCGGCAAAGAAGCAGGTCAAAATGAATATGCAAGCTGCTGCAAACAACTCAACTTCTTGAAAGCAAGGAGAGGAGGATTGCTGTGCGCTGGAGAGGTTGGAAACATCTGCCAAGCTTCTTCAGCCTTCAAAACCAGGGTGTGCAGGCTGCGGACACTTAGGGGCATCCCACAGAGCTGTATTGCTGACAACAGCAGTGAAAACAGAAAATACTTTCATTGGGGTGGGGTTGGCCAAATCAAGTGGAATCATATTCATGAGAAATTACTAGTCATAAAAACCACTGGTGAGCAAGCTTGGATCTACAGAAATTGGCTAAGGCTAGCAGTTTAATGTCCAGTAAAAATCATTGTACACGAGAAAGTGGCAAACAGTTGAAACAACTGTATATATATAATCAAGTACTTAGACAAGTCACTGTACAGTTGGGGCCTTTCATATTGTGATGTCTTCACACACCTTCTTTTATGGTTTTAGCAGGGAGAGCTTACCAAGTTTCGCCATCTCGGTTTTACAGGTCTGACACAGGAAAAAAATCCCAGCCCTGTCTGGGACGTTTTTCTTCAGGTACAAAATTTTGTGTTTGCAACTACTCGGGGCTTAAATAACAGCATTTGGGTCCCAAACACTGAGATGTAAATGGAGAAAGCTGAAATTATTTGGGAACACTTCCATTTATATCAGCAGCCGTTTTAGCCCTATATGTCTGCCCCACACATAAGAATTAGGTTGTTAAACTTGTGTGTTATGGGGAGAAATTTGCAGATATGTTGCATCTTTCAAGTCATTCCTGTTCCCAGCTGGGCCAAATCCAGCCTTTAATTTAGTTTGTGCTGTTCCATCTAGGTCTTTGAGTTTCCACGGTGAAGACCAAGATAACATTTGCTGTGCGTTTGTCCACGCTGTTTTAAAATGCTTGCTGCTTGTAAGAACATAGTAAGAATGAGGGAGATGATTTAGTTGCTGTTATGTGCTTTTTATTCATTCTAATCTTTCTATAAGAAGAAAAAGGGCATTAATAACACTGAAATATTACACATGCAACACACTTGGTGTTGCATGGACTGCTTTTCTATGGCATTTGTTAACATATACTTTTCCATCACCTACTTTTTATTTCCCTTTTTTATTCCCCTGACTAGTTGGGATAATTGAAATTTTACAGCACATAATAATCAGTGGGTAAACCAGAAAAAGAAACCTATAAAATATATGCTCTAAATTATACTGCTGCATATGGCCTTAAGATGCAGGCAGTGTTTAATGAACTCGTTTGGAAAGAGCTCTGTAAATGTCAGGTTTTTCAGAACGACACGAGATGATAGACTGCTGCTTTTTGTCTCAAACCTAAACAAACGAAGATTTCTCTTGGGTAGTAAAAATTAATGTGCTCGTGAGTGTGTGTCAGGTGTACGCACGAGAAGTGGTGTCAGCGAGTAATACACCCTGCATTACATGCAACCTCAGGAGAGTTTAGCGTGTTTCTTTTTTTCCCCGTTAAGAGCTAAAAGTGTTTAGACATAAATAATAGTTGGGTCTCCCCCGAACGGCTCAGGATGGTGATTTCAGTCTGTTTCTCTATGCTGAGATAAAGATACTCAGCAAATTGCAGAGTTGGAGCCTGTTTCCAGCTACATACAACAGTCATGAGCTGTGGTTTTTCTCTCTTGAATTTTTGATTTAGTTAGGAACAAACCTTGCTCCAGCTGATGTCAAAGGGAGTTTTACCCAAATGAAGCAGGCTGAGGGCCAACCTGGCAACTGCTGCTCGCAGAGCCTTTGTGGCCAAGGCCAGCCTGTTACAAGCGTTTCAACTTCTTGAGATGTAGCATAAAAGTGTGAGACTGGGCTTTTTGTATATTTGGCTTTATTTTAAAACTTTGCTTGTGATTAGAACAAGTGATTAGAAACAATCTATTTTTTTTTTTTTTTGAAGTGCGGTGATTTTCTCTGATTAAGAAAGTTGTGCAACAGTTCCTCCATATATTTGTGAATATAAAGCAGACCAGTGACACTGTGCTCCTTTTTGGTTTGTAGCAGGGTTACTTGCGGGATTACTTTCTGGTCAGGATGGCACGAGCTATGCATAAAAGCCCTTAAGTCAGCCACACACGAGGTAATTATGAAGTAGCAGAGTCTTTTTCTTTCAAGGGGAGAAGGGGTGCTTCTCCTTATTAGGAGAAATAATGACTGTCAATGTTCTGCCGTCCCAAAGAAGCAAGAAAGGATTTACTTTTTTTTTTTTTTTTTTCATATAGTTCCAAAACAGCTCAACGCTTAAGGGTACATTTAAAAGGAAGTATCTGCCTTAAACGCTTTGTTATCAGGACGCTATAATGTTATCGGAATTTGTAAAACAATTGTTTAATTTATTAGTAGCACAGGTTTTGGATACCAATGTACTGGCCTTAGAGTGGAATTTCAGTACATTCAGGCTGAAATGTGCAGACCGTGGTTGGGCATTCGGTCTGCCCGTGTTTATAGCACCTCGATTAGCTGTGATTGTGACTGTGGGAGTTCAGGGCTAGGGTAGAAAAGAGTTTTCTGCTGAATAGACAAGGTGATGTCTTTCTGGTTGCTGATCATGCATTTTTTAGTGGCTTTTGAAGTGACAGAATACTGGAGGTGACACAGTAACACAAAAGGTGTGGGAGGAGGGAGAATACTGTTTTCATACAAGTGTTTGCAATTAGAAATTATTATACTTGTACCAGAGGGCTTAATGCTCCCCTGGTGTCAGCTATGTTACAGCTCCACGGATCTGTAGTGGAATTGCTTGATTCACACCAGAAGAGAACTGAGGTTGAGATGTTTTGCACTAGTCCGTTTAGTTACTCTACAGAATAAAAGGACAAGCAGCTGGCTGTGTAAAGCCATTGCCTCCTTTCTACATACACGGGTTTTAAAAGATAAGGAAAGAATGGTTTCTGCTGTAGTTTTGTGTGTGTGACAGCCAAAAATAACAACAAACCTCTCATTAGTGTCTGAGCTTCATCGGCAACAGGGTAGATAAAGTATATCTGTGTTTCAGTACCATGCTGATGAAGGAACGATGAAACATGGAGTGTTTCATTATTTTGTTCAACTTGTGAATTGCACTTTCTTGTTTAACACAGTACGCACCAGAGGATACCTCAGTATGTAGCAAATAATAACAATAATACTAATAATATTTTTCGAATTGTAAGTTGAGTCTAAAACATTCCCATTCTTTAAATGGGGCAGCAGACACGATTGAAAAAGCAATATACTGAAGCTTCGGTCTGCTTCGTTCCCTGGGCACAAACAGTGTGTTGGATGTACCAAGCCTAACCCTGTGACAAAGCTGTCGAGGGCTTTATTTGCTGATCTGTGGGTTCGATGGGCTGCAGGGGTCTGGGGCCGTCCATCAAACCCCACGGCGGCCCTTTCTCATGATGAGAAGGCAAAGGGATGTGTTGAGCCTTGGGGCGTTAAAGCCAGGGCCAGGGTGGCAGTGCTGGTGTAAGGTCTCGTGCAGCCCTGCGAGGATTACACAGCAGAAGGGAGACTGCAACGGGAGCCTACAGATGTGCTGATTAAGGAGGTACAACTACATCTACCTGAGCCCCTCTCCTTCCCCCTTTGTTTTTTTTTAATATAAGCTGCACGCGCAACTCAAGGCCGTGTATTTCTCAACAGCCACAACCTAGAATCATAGAATTATAGAATCATCTAGGTTGGAAGGGACCTTAAAGATCATCTAGTCCAACTGTCAACCTAACTCTGACAAAAAAAAATAAGATAGAAGCAATAAAAAAAATATATCACTAAACCATATTCTTGAGGACCCGTCTTTTGAACACCTCCAGGGATGGTGCCTCAACCACTTCCCTGGGCAGCCCATTCCAATGCTGGATAACCCTTTCCGTGAAGAAATGTTTCCTAATATCCAAACCTAGATTCTGCAGATACCACGGTGTGACCAGCATACACATGAGGGGAAGGAGTAGTTCAGATTTTTTCCATCCAAGACAAATGTGTCCCATGTGCAACGCAACCTGAGCTGAAGACGGGACACAGCAAGTCCCGGGACACTTGTTAGATGTTTTGTACAAGCATGGAAATAGTCTCTCAGGTATGGCTTATTTCATTAAGTTCCTTTCAGCAGCAACTGGAGAAGGTTGTTTACCTTGGGGGAAAAAAGCTAGGAAAAGAGATTCGCCAGGTGCTTCTAGTTATTTTCAGGGTGATGGAAGTACAACTTTCTTCTACTTAAAGCAGCTCTCCTGTGAACTATTCTGAAGTACCCTTCTGTAGGGTAGTACTGGTTCCCTGGAGAAGCTAACAACTTGCTGTGGTAGATTCTGTATTATTTTACCTTTATCTTTGGGATTCTTGTTAATAGGCTTTGGGGGTGGGCCTTATTATCACAGAAGTGTTTGGCTGGAAGGGAACCCAGAAAGCCACCTACTCCATCCCCCAGCGCTAAAGCAGGATCAGGACTTGCCTATTCCACAGCTTGCAAACCGCTGTGAGAAATGATTTGCTCTGCTCACGTGGCGAATCTCAGGGGCACCCAAAGTCAACAACGTTCCTCCCGAGATTCAGAGGGTCTGTGTTATACAAGATGTTTTCTTTCAGGTATCCGTTTCGCCATGCTTGTGTCGTTGCAACGCCGTAGACACAGTTGAATTCCACATAAGCAAAGCTGGTGTGTTGAACCATTTGGTTGTTGGATGTGGACATTTGCAGTGTCATCAATAAATGCTGGGGCATCAATGTGTTTTAACAGCCAAAGAAGTTGAATTTTCTTCTTTTTAGGCAGGTTCTTCTGGTTTTGTTTCTGCACTGCTCTGACCTGGCCTCCCTACACTGACCCCCCTGTGCTGTTCCACTTCCTACAGTTCGTCACTTCCACACACAAAATATTGCTCAGGCTGTGGGGCAATATAAGCTAAGCTGACCTATGGCCCAGAAAATGTGTTTCTGCAGTGGATATTTCATGGTTTCCTGCTGAGGTGTCACAAACCATATAGGAGGAAACTTTTTTTTTTTTGCCTCTCTTCATTTTCTGAGATTTTTCTGCTGAGGAAATGCTGCCTCTCTTACTTTCAGCAATCTGTTCAGCTGGCAAGAAATACGACTATCAGGTGTTTAAAATTAAAGTTGTTAAAATCAAATTTGCAAAGGCAGGAGGGTTTGCCCCAGTGTCCTGGACATAGTCCAACCTTGGTAATTACATCTCGCCTAACTAAATCCTTCTTGCAGTTTCATGGCGTTCTTCCTGTCCCGCTGAAATCTGCTTTGGAGAGCTGCTGTGACATGACATGTTAAACATCTGCCCTGTTTTTACCCAGAAGTGGCCGTGCTTCAATAGGAGATGAAGTGATTTATAATGTATGGCATGCATACACACAGATTTCTTTTATTACAATGACTTCTACCGAACTGGAGGAGGTACTTAGGAGCAGCACTTCTGAAAAAAGAAATTCAGCTCAGGAACTAAATATGGATTTAAAGGTCTGATGCTCTAGGTCCCTCTTTCAGATGATCTTTTCCAAACCCGTCGCTTTCTCTTATAAGGAGGTGCTGAGAAGTGGCAGGTTCATGTGATCAGCTGTGTTTATAGGATAATAACCTTCACGCTGCCCATTAATCCCTTCCGTAAAGGCAAGGAGCATTCCAAAGCGCTGAGCAGCTTCAGCGGTCAGGGGGTAAAACCAACACATACGCACCTGCTAAATAAATATTTTCCCCAGCTTGGTACAAACGTGAGATGTCTTCCCGCACAGCTACGTCGGCCAGAGGCCAAAGAGGGTGGTTCGTCCCACTGCTAGGCTGAGGGGCCAAGGTAAGCTGGCAACCGGAGAGGAGTGCCCCAGGCAAGAGTTTTACAGCACGGGCTGGGTCCCTGAAACCTCAAGAGGGGCTGTTTTCAAGAATAAAAGCCATGATCATCCTCACGGCGTAGCAGCAAGGAGGCAAAATGGAGAGAACACGCGGACGCGCAAAGATCAGCCCGGTATTTTGCTGCTGGAAATGAAACCGTTGTGGCAGCGGTTATTACTAATTATTACCAATTATTACATTTAATGGGTCCATGGACTCATTTTCCTAAAAATTTAGGTGGTCCTTGGCATGAAGAAAGTGGAGAAACACCCTCATGATCCCATTGGAAAAGGGAAACTCGCAGGATGAAGCCTTAATGCTTGCTTCTGGTTTTAAAGAGTCAAACCATTCTACACTTTAAAATCATAACATTATACTGAGCAGAAAAACTGTATTATGAATATTTTTAAATGAGCTATGTCCTTGGAGCTGGAGCCATGCCACTAAGTATGTGATGAATGAAGTCTCTTTAAAACTCTGTGATAGGAAAACTCCCATTCTAATTGTTTTGGATCATCTGCATCCTGCGTTTGGTTACACGGGGTAATAGAGACCATCTGTCTCCCTTCTTCCCAGTATGTGGATGTGTATCTGTGTGCGGAGCCTTTTTTGCTGACACGGTGCACAGACCCTCCCAAACGTGTGTTAAGAAAATGTGCAAACCCAGGAACGGACCCAGGGACATACCCAGGAATTGACCTTACAAGCCACACACCAAATTCTTCATAGAGCCAAGAGCCACAACATGCCCATTTTAGCGTGTCAAGGGAAGCGGGGGACTCCAGGAATCAACGGGAGATGCCAGTGGCTCCCCTTGGCTCTCACCGGTCTGTTGGAGCATCAGGCTGAGTCGTGGAGCAGCACAGGGATGCTGTTGTCAGCAGCAGCATCTGGCACCGTCTCCCCTAAAGGGGAATGAGGGACACTGCATCCAGCCCTAGAGCCCTCCGCACAGGAGGACATGGGCCTGTTGGAGCACGTCCAGAGGAGGGCCACAAAGCAGGATCAGAGGGCTAGAGCATCTCTCCTGTGAGGACAGGCTGAGAGCTGGGGTTGTTCAGCCTGGAAAAGAGAAGGCTCCAGGGAGACCTTAGAGCAGCCTCCCAATATCTGAAGGGAGCTCCAGGAGAGCTGGGAAGGGACTTTTTGCAAGGGTACATAGTGACAGGACAAGGGGTAATGGCTTAAAACTGGAAGAGGGTAGGTTTAGATTAGGTCACAGGAAGTAATTTTTCACTATGATGGTGGTGAGACACTGGCCCAGGTTGCCCAGAGAAGCTGTGGCTGCCCCATCCCTGGAGGGGTTCAAGGCCAGGCTGGATGGGGCTTTGAGGGACCTGGTCTGGTGGGAGGTGTCCCTGCCCAGGGCAGGGGGTTAGAATGAGATGATCTTGAAGGTCCCTTCCAACTCCAACCATTCTGATTCTATGACACTATCTGAACCTCTGTCCTTCATGAGTTTTATACAGCCCGCTGATACACAGCTGTCGCAACCACATAGATCCGTGCGCGCAAAATCTTGCTAGCAATATTGGGACCCTGTGAAACAGAGCATGTTGGGCTAAGAAATGAAGGATGGAGCTGGAGACGAAGGGTGGAGAGGCTCCTATCTGGCACTTGAGCAATGTAAAAAGAGCATCAAGATGTCACCAGCCCTTGGGGAGTAAAAGCGTGTTTCTGTTCAAGAAAAATTTCTGCAGTTCAGTGCATTTCCCTGTGGTTTCAGAGTAACAAGCCGCAGTGAAATTTCCCTTTTCTTAAAGCATCGGTTATTTAAAAACCTACATCCTTTATCAGCTGGCTTGTCTGGTTATGGGATGGTGGGGACAGTGCTGCTCGGACCAGGGTGGCACTGGGGGGGGAGCGGTGTACCTCCCCCTGCCTCCACGGCAGGCACCACCTCTGAAGGTTTCTCAGCCCAAAAAAAAATGGCAAAGGGTTTATTGGGAACTGTAAATCAAGTGCAGTGGAGATAAATAAGCTTTACAGAGCAGCTACATTAAACTACAGCTCCCCCTTCTACGAATGCACCTTTTGCTGAGATATTGCAATAGTAGATTTTCAAGGCAGCCAAGCAGCCAGTACAAGCGCATTTCTTCACCCAGATTAAAAGCATTGTTTAAATTTTTGTGGCTAGACAATTTGTCTTGTCCTTTAAAAAAAAAAAGAAGCCCTACTAAACAGTGAAGCAGCATAAAGAGGCTGGGAAGTAGGATTGAGACTGCAGGGAATTGTTAGCTTGCCTGCTGCAAATCAAAATCAGCCTTTTTACCTTTCCGCAATCTTTCTGCCTTTGTTGTTTGTGGTTACCAGGAAATCTTTTCTTCTAAGAGTCTCTCAGATGTTAGAATTAGATAATGTCTCTGGAAAACGGTGCCATGGTCTGGGTAAACATGGCCATGAATAAAATATTTTATGTTGCGACACCTTTCATCCAGCAAGAATCCAGGGTAAAAAAAAATAAATATATTTCATAGAATCATAGAATCATAGAATTGCCCAGGCCGGAAGGGACCTCCAAGGGTCATCTAGTCCGACCTCCCCGCAGTCAGCAGGGACACCCCCAACTAGACCAGGTTGCCCAGGGCCTCGTCGAGCCTCACCTTGAATATCTCCAGGGATGGGCCTCAACCAGCTCCCTGGGCAACCTGTTCCAGTGCTCCACCACCCTCACAGTAAAGAACCCTCTCCTAATCTCCAATCTAAATCTGCTCCCCTCCAGCTTGAAGCCATTGCCCCTCGTCCTGTCACTGCAGGCCTTTCTAAACAGGTTCTCCCCAGCCTTCCTGTAGGCCCCTTCAGGTACTGGAAGGCCGCTATTAGGTCTCCCCGGAGCCTCCTCTTCTTCAGGCTGAACAACCCCAGCTCCCTCAGCCTGTCCTCGGAGCAGAGGTGCTCCATCCCCCTGATCATCCTTGTGGCCCTCCTCTGGACCCTCTCCATCAGGTCCATGTCCTTCTTATATTGAGGGCTCCAGACCTGCACACAATACTCCAGGTGAGGTCTCACCAGAGNTTTTCAAGGCAGCCAAGCAGCCAGTACAAGCGCATTTCTTCACCCAGATTAAAAGCATTGTTTAAATTTTTGTGGCTAGACAATTTGTCTTGTCCTTTAAAAAAAAAAAGAAGCCCTACTAAACAGTGAAGCAGCATAAAGAGGCTGGGAAGTAGGATTGAGACTGCAGGGAATTGTTAGCTTGCCTGCTGCAAATCAAGATCAGCCTTTTTACCTTTCCGCAATCTTTCTGCCTTTGTTGTTTGTGGTTACCAGGAAATCTTTTCTTCTAAGAGTCTCTCAGATGTTAGAATTAGATAATGTCTCTGGAAAACGGTGCCATGGTCTGGGTAAACATGGCCATGAATAAAATATTTTATGTTACGACACCTTTCATCCAGCAAGAATCCAGGGTAAAAAAAAATAAATATATTTCATAGAATCATAGAATCATAGAATTGCCCAGGCCGGAAGGGACCTCCAAGGGTCATCTAGTCCGACCCCCCCGCAGTCAGCAGGGACACCCCCAACTAGACCAGGTTGCCCAGGGCCTCATCGAGCCTCACCTTGAATATCTCCAGGGATGGGGCCTCAACCACCTCCCTGGGCAGCCTGTTCCAGTGCTCCACCACCCTCACAGTAAAGAACCCTCTCCTAATCTCCAATCTAAATCTGTTCCCCTCCAGCTTGAAGCCATTGCCCCTCGTCCTGTCACTGCAGGCCTTTCTAAACAGGTTCTCCCCAGCCTTCCTGTAGGCCCCTTCAGGTACTGGAAGGCCGCTATTAGGTCTCCCCGGAGCCTCCTCTTCTCCAGGCTGAACAACCCCAGCTCCCTCAGCCTGTCCTCGTAGCAGAGGTGCTCCATCCCCCTGATCATCCTTGTGGCCCTCCTCTGGACCCTCTCCATCGGGTCCATGTCCTTCTTATATTGAGGGCTCCAGACCTGCACACAATACTCCAGGTGAGGTCTCACCAGAGCAGAGTAAAGTGGCAGAATCACCTCTCTGGACCTGCTGGCAATGCATCTTTTGATGCAGCCCAGGATGCGATTGGCCTTCTGGGCTGCAACTGCAGCCCAGTTTTTAATAATCAATGAAACATACATGTTATTATTTATTGTATATATGTATCCATATATCTATATCTAAATATATAGGGATACATATGTATTTGTATCTTATACCCAAGGACTTTTTTGCCAAAAACAAAGCTATCTTGTTCTAGGGGTGAACTGGAGCAGCAGATGCACAACATTTAACACTTTTATATACCAAGGAAAGCTCNATAGCAGAGGTGCTCCATCCCCCTGATCATCCTTGTGGCCCTCCTCTGGACCCTCTCCATCAGGTCCATGTCCTTCTTATATTGAGGGCTCCAGACCTGCACACAATACTCCAGGTGAGGTCTCACCAGAGCAGAGTAAAGCAGCAGAATCACCTCTCTGGACCTGCTGGCAACGCATCTTTTGATGCAGCCCAGGATGAGATTGGCCTTCTGGGCTGCAACTGCAGCCCAGTTTTTAATAATCAATGAAACATACATGTTATTATTTATTGTATATATGTATCCATATATCTATTTCTAAATATATAGGGATACATATGTATTTGTATCTTATACCCAAGGACTTTTTTGCCTAACACAAAGCTATCTTGTTCTAGGGGTGAACTGGAGCAGCAAATGCACAACATTTAACACTTTTATATACCAAGGAAAGCTCTTCCTGAGAGAGGGACCTTGCAAAGGATGTGTCACAAGGTCCCTCAGGACTGCCAAGGACCAGGAGGGTGTCCATCACAGAATGTCACTTGGGAAATACCTGAGTTAATGTGGGGTTTTCTGGTGCCCAGCACCATTTGTTTGCATCCCGTCCCAAACACATCAGGCCAGGCTCAGCAGAGGTGGCTGTGGAGAGTATCTGTGATGTTTTAGGGCCATGCTGTGATTTTCCTATCTTACTGCACACTATCTGTCAGAGAAAGGACTGGCTAAAAAACACAGGCTGAAAGAAAAACAGGATGAGGATGTTCACATCTAAATTGTCCTACCTGGAGTAGAATAGGGTTGTCCCCCCAGCACTGAAAAGCCTGGTGATGTCAACCTCAACAACACATCTCCCATGGCTGGTGTACCCTAGGCAGTGAGGATGAGTAGGTTTCGATAGACAGCACGTGTTTGTGGGAAAAAAAATACCTGAGTATTAAAAGGAAGAAGCCACTTGTCTACAGCCACAGGAACATCAGTCTCACCTGAAGAGAAGCACCTGCCATGAAACCCCAAATTCCACGTGTTCACCCAGCCGTGCACTTCCCATGATGTCAAAAAGAAGAACAGAGCATGATTTTCCTGATAACAAATTCTTTACTGTCTCCATGGCAGTCTCTAACTATTTTGCTGTTATTTGAAATGGGAAAAAAACATAATTTGTATTGCTGAGGTATTAACCTCCTTTTATCTGCAGCCTTCTTCGTGAAGAAGATCCACACTAACAACTCGACCAGGCATTTGTAAACTTTGGCATCTTACAGGTCAGAATAAGCAGATACAGCCATGCAGCCGCAGTGCTCATTTAATAATAGTTGTACAAAATACAAATCTTACTCGTGCCATTTCTCAGTCCCCACCAGGGTGTTCCAGCAGCGTGACCAGTGCTCGGCAGGGCTGTAGGATCCAGCAGCAACTTTGCAATTCCAGATGCCGCAATTTGCTTCAGCCCACTTCCAGCTCTTTTTGGTTTTTTTAAGCTTCTCCTCTTAGGGAACAATAACGAGATCGTCTGATAGTTTCATGAAGGTGAGTGTCTGATCGGTGTCTGAAAGAGAGGAAACGGCAGAGCACCGAAGCTCTTGTTCTCACAGAGCAAACCTTTGCAGTGAGTTTGTTGGTGCGTTTTTTTCCTCTAAAAAAACCCCTCAAACTCAGGGTTTCATGCTAAGTGCAAACGAGCAGACTGCTCTGCCTTGCATATTTGTGCATGAATCCAGCCCAGTGGAAAAAAAAAAAAAAAAAAAAAAAAAGAAGAAAAAAAGACTATTGAAGGCGTTGAAAAAAACCTAAAATCAGTGCGTGGAAAGGGGCTTAATACATTCACGACGTTATTTAGCTCTAACAAAGAGCAGCAACCCCAGATGACCTTCTGGCTCCTGTCTCCACCCAAGTTCCTGGCCTCTGTTCAACGTCCTGGCAGAAGTTGCAGACATCCGCAACACAATGCCAAGTAGCTGTTTTGTCTGTAGATATGTAATAGAGATTAGCCGAGTGGTGGTGGGGAGCTGCTACACATAAACCAGCACCTCCAAACAGGGAGCTGGCATCCAGTTCCCATCAAAGAGCCTTTTTCCCCCCCCCCCCCCCCGGTGGTGGTGCCAAGCACCTCCTCAAGATTTCGGTGGGTGGGTAAGAGGGAAAAATTTCCCCCGTTTCAGCTGGGAGTAGGGGATGGGGGGGTGAGTTACGTGTTGCCCTCCCATGTCGGTGCCCGGGCGACTCTTTCATGTCAATGATTAACTCGATGGGACGGGGCTCCGCCGCCCGCGGGAAGGAGGGATTGAGCGCGGGGCCCATTACATCACACCTTCCTGATGTGCTCAGCCATGGATCACTGATCTGCCTCCCAACGCAAGCTAGCAAAGCTGACACTTGAATGGAAAAGAGAATGTAACCCCCTGCACATGGCTTGTTAACACCTCCCGGGTGTGATCGCCTTTAAAGAGACGCCTGAACTGTGTCTGTAATGGAAACGGCTTTTGTTTTCCCGTAGTGGGCTTTACAAGAAAAAATTAGTTTTGACTCTAAGTACTTTTTTTTTTTTTTTTTCCCCTCCCTTTTTCCACCGGAGACAGGAAACGGTTCTTTCATGCGTTCAGAAATACAAATTATGATTGGCAGAACATTAGAGTGCAGAAAATGAGCTTTTGAAAGAGATCCTGGAGGAGTGATGTAGGCAGATTAAAGGTTAGGCCCTGCACCTAGCCAGCTAATCTCCTCGAGTCACACACCCCCAGCTCTCCGAAGTTTGTTTGTATTTTTATCACAGAACTGGCTAGACCTGCAATTTCAGTAAAATGCGAAATGAGAAGGGAAAAATGCTGGACTCTCCTTCCTTCTCCTTCTCCTTCGCCTTCGCCTTCTCCTTCTCCTTCTCCTTCTCCTTCTCCTTCTCCTTCTCCTTCTGCTCCTTCTTTTCCTCCTTCTTCTCCTTCTCCTTCTCCTCCTTCTCCTCCTCCTTCTTCTCCTCCTCCTTCTTTCTCCTTCTCCTTCTCCTTCTCCTTCTCCTTCTCCTTCTCCTTCTCCTTCTCCTTCTCCTTCTCCTTCTCCTCCTGTTCCTGTTCCTGTTCCTGTTCCTGTTCCTGTTCCTGTTCTTGTTCCTGTTCCTGTTCCTGCTTCTGCTCCTGCTCCCCATTCTTCTTCTTACTTACGTATGAGATATAAAGAAAACATCAACTATTAAACGTTTTTCTTCAGCATGTGTTCATTGTTACCATTTTATCCTTTTATCAGAATCACCATGACTTGGGGATGACTGCAAAGGGAAACAACATGTTAATTCTGTATAGCATAATATGTCCATTTATCTTGTGTTTTCTAGAATATGTAATAATGTAACATGTTATTAAAGTCTGACTGTATTAATATGTTGGGTGAATTTAATAGCGGGCTGTCATGAGAAATCAAGCAAGAGAGCGTGAGGTCTCAGTTAAGCACACAGATCCAGTAAATACTTGGGGTTTGTTAGGAGAGGCAGCCCGGGCTGCCTGCCATGAAGCTTTGCTTCCTGGCCTAGCAAAGTTACAAAACTTGTCACTCAGGACCATCACTGAGGAGCAGAACAACCAGAAGACAGTACCACTCTGAAGAACACTTTTTTCCCCCTCTCAAAAAGGGGTTCCATTACAGATGACTGGATCTGATCATGCCATGTGTACTCTTTGGAGTGCATCAAAAATGCTTGGTGTAAACCTTGCTGTAATCATAGTCATATGACTAAATTAACAGTATCGTGCCAGAAGAGGGTAAAAAAATAAATAAAGTACATTCAGTGTTGGCCACTGATTTGTAAATGGATAAGTGATGGGTGCCAAACTCACTTGGCTCTTCAGTCTAAAAGTGTAAGTAAACAAACCATCATAGTTTGAGATCTGACCTAAGAATGGGGGAAACCAAGGAAAGCCAAGATGATATACGAAAGAGTCCTTCAGAGAGAGCAGCAAGTGGGCAGAGCTGCTCTCCCTGCCCCCAGGCTCCTTTCCCTCCACCTCTGGAGCAGGTTGGGATTCATCTGGCAGCGCAGCTCCGTTGGGAGGATGCTGTGCGTATACGTTCCCTATGGGAATAATTAACCAAGGTCAACATTGCCGGATCTTTGGATGGGAAACTGTCAAGGAAAACACAAGCGCTACAGAAAGTGGTGCTGGTAACTGGGGATGTGGGAAACCACCTCTGAGTCAGAGACAAACCAAGCCCTGTACGCAGCAGCTCACTTCACTCTGGCTGTTTGAGAGCAACTTCCAGCCTACCCCAAATAGCTCAGCAAAGACGGGAAATGGACATCCTGACAAGCATGCACCCTTGCACTTTTCAGAGAAACAGGCTTTTGACACTCTGGAACCATCAGTGGACTGAACCCTGCCTGCTCAGCTCCCCTCTGCTGAACTGCTCTTTGGGATAGTGTCCACCCCACACCTTGCGTTGTACAGCAGCAGAGCAAGCATCGCCACTGTACCTCTGCCCGAGAGATAGCAGCGTTTTAGTTTTTGGAACAGTGACCTGCATGAACTTTGTAAAATGCTTTTGAATCCTCTGAGAAGGAGGATGTCAATAAATGATTTCTATTCTACGATTGTAATTCCCCTCCTCCTAATTTTTTCTCCAGTTCCCTGTACAATTGAAAAAACTTCTTCCTTTCCTCTTCTGAACAGGGATTGCCTGATTTTTTTTCAGCTAGTAATGAAAATAACAAATGCATACTGGAGACTCGAAGAGTGCTTGAGAGCACTGATATGTTGTGAAGATGAGAGGGTGAGAGAAGAGACCTTTGTCTGTGATGAGACCCAGATGTCCCATTCTGGACGTGTCCAGCAAAGTGACTATGTCAAGTCTTTGTTTGAATTGGGTCCCACTACACAAGCATATTTATTAGCATAACAAAGTTGCAATGGCCAAGGAAAGGAAAAAATGACTTGCCTAATGGAAATGAATTGTGCAGCGTAACCTGGTGGTACATAGGACTCTATCATGGTATTTAATGTCTCTCCCAATGCTGAAAGAAAGAGTCTTGACACAGGCGCCAGCAGGTCTGTAGAGCCATTGGTAGACAGCCAGAGCATACCATTTAATGGAAGGACATCATTAAATATGCCTTTATTTTTATTACTTTGTAATATTATTATGCAGCTGAAATAAATCACAAGTTGTTTTTAGTGGGATTCAGGCACAAGCCACAAAAGCAGTGAGCTGGGGGGCTTGCTTCTCCATCTCCCTGTAAGCAACCTTCCATACTCTCTGCAAGGAGCAAAACTTTTCCATGGGGGTCATCTCATGACCTTTTCCTCTTTCAATATTTATTAAATGCATTAATAAGTAAGTACAACAACTTGAACTCCCAGGACCAAGATGTAGGCTCCTACAGCCCAAGTCTGCAGGCAAATGTGAGCTGCAGAACTCTCAGACCAAACCTGGGGGGCTCACTACTGATTCTACATCACTGGCCCAGGTCTAATAAGTGCCAAAGGAGGAACAGAAGGGGTCTGGTGGAGGCCGAAGGTGTTTCAGCTATCTTGCTTGGTTCCTGCTCGGTTCCCAGATCCTCTCCAAAATGAGGAAGGTCCAAAGGTGCTGCATGTTCACCTAAGTACAAAGCTGCAGTGCAGCATCAGTGAACTGAAGAAAGAATTTGGCTCAGCCTCCCGCAACCAGACGGGCAAAACATGATGTCTTCAGACATGCAGCAGAGAAGTGAAAAAGGAGACCTAAAAATCTGTGCTTGGACCTTCACCAAGCTGACTAATTGTCCTAAGAACCCACTCATCACTTCTGCACATCAGCAAGGATGCAGAATGTTTGGTTTTAAATGGAATGGATACCCAAAGCTTTTCTTTGCAGTCACTCATGTTCTTATCTCTCATGCAAGTAAGAACTTTGTGGTGCAAAACATTATGTAGAAAAGCTAAATATGCCAACAAGAAGTTATTACTCATCATGTAGTACCTGGGGAGACCTTATAGCAGCTTTCCAGTGTCTGAAGGATGCCTTCAAGAAAGCTGGAGAAGGACTTTTTACAAGGGCATGTTGTGATAGGACAAGGGGTTTTGGCTTCAAACTGGAAGAGGGTAGATTTAGATCAGATATTAGGAAGAAAGTCTTTACTGTGAGGGTGGTGAGACACTGGCCCAGGTTGCCCAGAGAAGCTGTGGCTGCCCCATCCCTGGAGGGGTTCAAGGCCAGGCTGGATGGGGCTTGGAGCAACTTGGTCTGGTGGGAGGTGTCCCTGCCCAGGGCAGGGGGGCTGGAATGAGATGATCTTGAAGGTCCCTTCCAACCCAAACCATTCTATGATTCTGTGTCATAAAATTACCTTAACACATTTTGTGTTTACTCTCCTCCTGGTCCCCCTGCAAGCGCTGTTAGGTGTGCAAGCTCTCCCTTGAATACTACTTCTTTTTTTCTTTTTTTCATTTAACATGATCAGGTTATTTCACCGGGAGGAAGAATGGCAGACTGTGATTTAGAGAGTACTGCTGGAAAACCAGCATTATTTGTGTAAAACATCCATTAGTTCCTTCTTGCCACCTTCAAGACGTCCTTTTATTTGTTTTTGTGAGGTAAATGTTATCAGGAGGTTTATCACTAATCACCTTGGGGTTTTTGTAATAGCTGACATTATTCACATGAACTGTCTGTGTTGTCAGACACCTTTTTTCACTACTTGGATACAAATTATTCAGAGCTTGTGTTTTAGCTAATCTGGAGCCTCACTGAAATGGATAAGCTCTGCCTCAAAAGGGAACCTCAAAATACTTCATTTAAGTCCAGTTAAGATACAAGTACCACCTACTTGGACACTGAAATGTGTGCAGATCAGGGAGATGACTCATTGTGCTTCACGGTCAAGAAGAAACATTAACAGCATGGTGTTGAATTTGAGGAGATTATTCAATGCATCCATTGCATAAGTTCAAAAAAAAATCCTTAAGGCCTACTCTTTTCTGCAGTACATTTGTATCACAGTCCAGTTTATTCTTGCTGTGGCAAGGAACAAAATGTGGGCTCAAAAGTAGGTCTTTTCACGTGATGCACAAATGTCATAAAGGAGAGAAATAACTGCTCTTCCAAAACTTCAGCCATTACTTTGGGGCATGCCCATACTCCTGTGAAAAGCACTTCTGTTTGTGACCAGAAAGAAGCTGGAAAAGCCCTGCTGTTTGATAGTCAAAGGCTGGTTAGTAGCTTGATTTCTGCAGAAGTGACATCCCCAACAATGTCTGTGTGTTTCTCTGTTGGCAACACACAGCCCAGGTTCACACGTAGGTATGAGCAGGGGCAATAGCCGCAGGATAGACACCATCTGCTCAGGACATTTTTCTTCTAAATGAAAAGGGAGATGGAGGAAGAGACGACTCCAAGTAACACGTGAAAGGGACACAGTAAATCCAGGCCCAACCACTGACTGGTTCTGCTACAGACCTCCCAAATCATCTTGTCTCAGATGCTTCAGAGAGCTTCTGTGTGCTTCAGAGTCATCCCTATGATGGCAACTCCTTCGGACAGCCACAGGAGGAAGAAGCTTTGAAGGGGAGAGAGGAGAGCTGGGGTACAGATGCAACCACTCCAACAGCTCCCAAACGTCAACACCAGGAGAGAGGACAGGTCCATAGGCAGAAATATTCAGCATCGCCTGCCAGCACTGGTTTCATAATTAGGCCTTGGCATCCTTCTGGGGAGGAGGAAAGTGCCTTCTGTATTTCTGATTATCTTTCAGCTCCTGTTCCTGAGCTGGAGGATTGCCTCCTTGCCACGTCTTCCTTATATCCCTCTTCTATGCAGACACACAGACACACACACAAACTTATTTGCATTTGGGATGTGGATTACAGAGAGATTCTGTTCATAAACGTAGAGAGACCTGTGCTCCCAGGCCTGTCTCTTCAGAGCACTAATTCCCCCCTCCCTCTTTCCCTATGTTTGCCAGTGGAAAAAATTAGCAAACCCTATTTACAAATATTTTTGCCTCTTGGCCCCCTGCCTAATGCTGTGCTATTAAGGCTGTCGTTGTTCCACTAAACAATTGCCAAATGTTTTTGCATGCATGCATTGGCTTGCTTTTGAGTTCAGATATTCTTATTCCACCAACTGCCACCCTTCGCTTAATTCAAGGTGAATGCTCTAGACTTCAAGCTTGTCAGAAAATTTCCCCTTTATCACCCCACTAAAATCTGCTATCCCAGCAACAATGGTAAAATTCCTCCCCTAAGACGTTTTCCTGCAAACAGTTTTTCTGTCCCAGCCTCTCCTTTCATGATAGAGAATGCTCTGCTCACGTCGGAGCAGCATGCCCCAAAGCCTTACACTTCCATCAGACGAGGTCAAAGAGGCTGTAGCCAGTGAGACCTCAGTGGAATTTGGGTACCCAATTCCAAAAACTGTGTCCTGGAGAAACGTTTTCTCAGCTGGAGCCTGATCCCGGAGACAAGTAATCTCCATTTCTGCATGCCCAAAGACGTCTGAGCAGCTTAGCGTCTAAGCCGAGTTACGATCAAGGAACAAAATATTTCTCCTCCTTTTTTCCCTGAGGGTCTTGACCTAGTAACCATTCCCGGAGCATATTTTCAGGATTCTCCTCCCTCAAAAAGGCTGTGGTGGCCAACATTTTCTTTTAAAGTACAGAATGAAGTAGTGGTCCGCATTCACCTTCCTGCCCTCTTCTTTTTTCTTTACACCCCTGTTGGTCAGCGGACACCCGCTTTTCTCTCCATCTGCAGGGACTCAGTCTCCTGGGATGCCCTCAAGGACCATCTGCCATCCAGCTGGGGACCAGACATCCCTCTAGCCTCATTCCTCGCCACTCCTGCTGAACCTGGGCCAGCATTGCTCAAGTGACTATATTACATATGCCCCACTTGAGGGATCACTGCCATAATGAATTATTTATTTCTGCCTTTTCTAGTTAGTGGAGAAGTCTCTCAGGTCTACTCTGTGCCTATACAGGCCATTTTGATTAGGGATTGACGCATTAGTGTCTGGTGAGCAAATAGCAAGGGTGATGGCAACACTACATGCTTTGACATGTGCCATCACCATACACAGCCCACGGATGGCCTCGCATTTCTGTTGTACATCAGTTTGGTACTCAGATAAAATATGGACTATGTGCACAAATTATAGCAAATCTATCAAAAAAAGGGAAACTTCATAGATGCTTATTCACTCTTAATTTCTGTGGAAGTATATTCATGCTTCTGTGTACGGTATTTAATCCCAAATGGTACGGTTTACTAGCGTTTCATCAGCAGTTGAAACAGCCAGTGATAAATGGATGTTGAAGAGCAGTCAAAAAGAGCAAGTTGCATATCTGTAATCAAATGGTAGCATGGGAAATGAGATTCTGAGACAACAAAGGAAAGATTTATGTCTCTAACAAAAACAACTCTAATGTCAAATACAGCATAACTTCCCAGACAAGATAAAAATACAAGAATTATCTCCAGAAATTACTCAGTGAAAAATTCTGAATAACAAATGCAGTTGAGAAAATTGCTCAGACAGTTTGCAAATAGGAAAAAAGGACATAACAGATTTATTAGTCATTATGATTTATGCATCTAGCTTTACTAGCAATGCAAGACAATAAATTAAAGCACAGCCAAGATTTCCTCCACGCTATTTGGTCAGTGAACCTTCATCCTGGCCTGAGGCACTGCTGGTTTTGGGCCAGTCCTGCCGAGATCAGTGGTGTTTCTAGGACCATGAAGTGCCAACACACAAGCTCAAGATGGTCTTCAGGAAGAGTATTCCAGCACTTGGTTTCTTGTCTCTGTAGTTGAAAACTGGTGGTATAGGAGATATGACTGCAGACACATAAAAGCCTAACCTAGGTAGTTTATGGTTGACCCTAAGACTGAAGGTGGGCCATGCAGCCTTTAATTCAGGCACCCTCACAGAGCACAATACTTTGAAGGACCACTGCACTGCCAATTACTCCCATCCCAACCACACATCAAAGCTGAATACCTGTCCCTTCCTTCCCTGCTCTCATTGATCAGGCTGGCACATGTGGAAGTCATACCTCTTTCTTTGCAGTACCTTATATCATCACCATCTTCTTGGCCCTCTGGTTTGTCACCACATTCAACTAGACTGATTTAACCCTACATCTGCCCTCAGGAGGGAGGGGACAAGTTAAAACAAAAACCTCCTTTTATTTGGCTGTTCAGTCATAACAAACAATGAGCAACTGCTCACACTTACCTAGATAAAACCTTGCCTTTTGGGGTTGGACAGAGATGTATTTTCTCTTGAATTCCCTCACTTTCTCTTATAAGACACTAGTGTGAACACCATCTTGACCAGAAGGATAACAAAGCTTGTTGTCCAGGTATAAATACATCTGGTGGAAAGATTGCAACATGAGCAATTAAACTGAATTCTTCCCATGCAGGGCACTTCCTAAGTGCCTGTTGGATGAACATCCACACTGGGACAGGCTGTGAAGAGAAAGTCTGGAGACAGAGCCACAAGGTCTACTGAGTAGCTTGGTCTTGACCATACTGTTCATCTGTTCTAACTCTGCTCCAGGACTGGGTCTCTTACTAATCAGTGACAACTTAAAACACAGTTTGTGATCCTTAGATTTATATTAAGAAAGTTTATGACGTTCCAAGAGTCAGTGACAGTCCACTGGAAAAGGGCAAGGTTTAAATGCTGCCTCAGAATGCCAGGAGCACAGAGCCACCCAGAGCTTCTTTTTATTATATTTCCACATCATGTCACAAAACCCTAAGATTACAAGGATGGAGAACATTTTCAGAATACATGCAAAATCTGCTTGGGTCTTGTATACCCCTGTGAAAGAACCACAGTCATTCTTAGCAGGTATGAGAGTCAAACCTTATTCTGTAGCTAACTCTCCTAGCCCGGCCTGAGTTGCCCCACTGTGAACAACTGCCCTAAATTAATGAGAAGGAAGCAGGCAGATACCCACTTTGCCAGCTCCATCATTAATTCCTTTTTATGGGTGCTGCCAGACCCCACACGCGTCTCGGGCCAAGTTTCCATCACGCCCAAGAAGTGGAATTTAACCTTCCTGGTGACCTAATCATGGCATCATCACAAATGAGGTCTTATAACTTGGTGCTGTAGGGCATTAAAGCCAACCAGCTGGCTCATACTTTGTGTTTCATTTCTTAATAAAAACGACACTGGTGTAATTGTCCTCACTGGAAACGGAGGTGACTCCATGCCTTAAGAACTGGGTAAAGCTCTGTAATGTCTTTCCAGCTCCATTCGAGCACCCATCCTACCCCACTGGGGTAAATCTCGACCCTCCGTTAGTCTCCACACGCAGGAGTGGAGAGGCCAAAATGACAGGGGGGGGTCATTCAGACTAACTGGTTAGGATTAATTGCTAGCAAAGATGATACTTTTTCCTCTGTCACACCAGACCGCACAGTAGCTATATACCCGAATCTCCATCATCAGCTATTAGCTGGCTGTGAAACGGGGTGCCCACAGGGTGTACCCCAGCTAGCTACTGTTCCGTGACACAGCACAGCATTAAAGCAGGGTTCTGGAGTGCCTGGGGTACTTCAGGATATAAAACACTTCCCACCAAATGCAGCTCAGAAAAAAGGTAAATCAAAATGCAAAGGGTACAAACGGCCACGAGTGAAGCATTAAGCCAGCCAGCCCTGGACTCAATGATATTTCCATGTTATTGCAATGCGGCTTCTGGAACAAAAAGAATGCATTGAATTAGTGCAAGTGGAAAAGCGGTTCTTTGACCAAAGAAAAAAAAAAAAAAAAAAAAAAAGCAGGGGCAGGGGAGAGCTTTGTGGGAAAGATTCTTTTAAATAATCTTTCTCCCCACCCCCCTTAATTGGAGAATTGAAAAAATAAATTAGAGGTTGGCAAATTTTTGTCAAAACATTTCAATAGCCAAAACCTAACTTCTGGCTTTATCTCACTCTACAAATAACAATGCCTTCTGAAAAATGTCAATAATATGAGAAAAAGTTATTTTTGTTTTCATTTTCCACAAAAAAAAAAAAGCCTCATCTTTGGTGTAACTCTCATTTCAGCCTGTACTGGCCACAAGACCCATGGGTAGATATTCTCTCCCTCAGATGACTCCCCTCCACTAAAACCTTCCTGGGAAATGGAAAACAAGACAAAGGAATGGGAGGAAGAGAGGGACAGTAAAGGAGTCCCAATGAGGGGTAGGACAGAAGGGGATGCTGGACAAAGAAAGAGGATGAAAGGGCCAAGCGAACTCTTGGAAGAAGAGCAGGAAGGGTGAAAGAAAGAACAAGGTTATTTTTTTGTCCCCCCTCCACTACAATAAGGTTAATTCTCCATCTGTTGTCGGAAACCCAAAAGGTTTATGGTTTAAGTGGTAAAGATAAAGGCTGGGAAGGGAAATAGAGTAAAGTGAGTTGTACATGGTCACAGCCCATTTCACCTCTCGAATGCAAGTCCACACCTTTGTCCACACTGCTGCAGTTTTAACGGTTGTTTGCTAATCTGCTCTCTATTAGCTTCATAAGCATCCTGCAGATAATGAGATGGCAATGAAAATTTTATGTGAAACTGATCTGACATAGCAGGATTTGTCAAAGTTATAAGCTAGCAGAAAGCATTGTTATAAAATGCTACAAAATCCATTGCCCTGGGGACGTCTGGCATGCAAGACTGAGGACAGCCTCAGTTCTGAGAACTGACCTGCCTAGTGTTTTCATGACACAGATATAGAGATCTGGCAGCCCACACTACTCTTTGGCATGCCAAGAGAGATCTAGTATTTTGAAAATGCCTACCCATATACAGAAAAGAGCTGTTTGGAAACAGAGGGTTCAGGAGCTGGAAAATATTTGCAGAAAACAAATAATTTTCTGTGGTACGTTTCTTTCAGAATGCAATGGGTAAACAACAAGCCTGTATTAAAGAAATGGAAGAAGAAAATCTTCAGAGACCCAAAATGGATTCATGCACTGTTTCGTTTGCAAAATATTACTTCTTCCCTTGAAAATAAGTGTCAAATTGGGGTGGAGGTGCTTAGCCTGCATATAGTACTGACTGTTTCTTCTTTAATATGCCTGTGCAATTTATCCTTCAAGGTGTGCTTGCAACAAGACCATCAAACCATGCCAGGCCACTGAAGGGCTATGGATGACAGCAAACACAAGAGCTGTTCCTAGCCCATCCCTTTCTCTGCAACCTCCCTTAGCCCTGCCTGGGCAGATGGGCAGCGGTCCGACCCTGCTGCCACAGAAACTCCTCACAGAGCTGCTAGCAGGGCTTTTTGGCTGTCAAAGACGTGGTTTGGATGCTACTGCCCAAGTGGCTGCAAGAGGGCAGAGCTTGGAGCACTTTAGGCACCAAGTACGTACCGATTTTTTGGAGGGCAAGGAGGTTACGAACCCCAGCTGATCTGGGTGCATCCCCAGAGGCTCTGGCGGCTGATGGGGCACGTGGGCGAGACGTTTGCTTTGCCTCGGCCCCGTGAGCACGTGGTGAGCGTCCCTGGTACACTGCGTTCCTGCTGGAAAGGGTACGCTCACGTCTCCTGGAAGCTTGGCAAGAGGTGGCGGTGAGCCACAGTCACTTGTGCCAAGCTGAGTTGTGCTGAATGACACGCCAGCGGTGCCGGTGACCAAACCTGTAGCCAAGGGAAGAAATGAGGCAGCAGGGTCTGCTGAGGACACCATCCCCCCGACAGCCGGGATGATCCTTTATGCCAGGGACAGCCCCTCTCTGAAACCAAATGGTCAGCTCTTCTTTTCACCCTTGAACAGTCCTTCGGCCATCGGAGATACGAATGTTTCAGGGTACAGCTTCTGGAGTCCGGAGGTGGTTCAGGTCTGGACTACAGCATGGAGACACCTTTTTGGAGCCTTAGGGCCAGGGCACTGTTTCCAGCTCAGGTAGAAATCTTCTAAGCAAATTTGCTTCTGATTAAGTGGTTCCAGACTGCCATAAAACCTTAAAATGTCCATTTAGACATAAAAAGAATTATAGGAAATACTTTCTAATGCTTTACAAAGAATTGTTATTTAACAGCATTTCCTGTTTTCCATGAATATTGCAGATGAACATACATTTCCCAAAAAGATTTCAGTAGGTTTTTACAGAAACTTAATTTACTACTGCTGACTGTGGGTACTCTTGGTGGAAATCTCAGGGTTGCACTCATGTAACCATGGAACAGAAATGACATTTTGGCTATCTAAATGCTTGTAGGCAAGCTACAAATGAATGATTATTCACAGAAATTATGGGCACTATTATTTCAAACAACAAACACATTCAAGAACATCCAGGCAGGCTCACAGATAGTTTGCAAACAGAAAAAAAAAGGCCAAACACTTCTATTCAGTTACTTGCTGTACATTATTCACGCAGCTCTAATAACAGTCCCCTGTCTCTATGAGCCTGCATCAGATGTGGTCCAAAACTGGGGTGGTGGTGAAAGCTCCCACTCTATCATTATGAAACCCCATAGTTGAAGCTTTTTTTTTGCCCATTCATTTCTACAAAACAAAAGCAAAGGGTGGGATTATCTTCACAGGGGTTGGTCTGGAGTTGCTTCACTTCAGCGGCATGCAGATATTTTCGCGGTAGTTTTGCAGGGTGACCAGGAGCACCTGTTAACTTTAAAAGAAAAGCACAAAAGCCCTGCAAAGCTTTTTTTTTTTTTTTTTTTTTTTTNATTCACACCTTCAGTTACACTGGAGAAGCCTTCCCTCATCTACCAGCTCTCTCCTATTTGCGTCCTACAACTGTCTTGTTTTTTTACATTACGACAGCACACACAGCTTGCAACTGGCATTGTTTGGAAGCTGCAAAGAACAGTAATTGCTGTTGATCGGTGGCTGGTTTCACAGTGTCTGATGAACAGCCCACCGACAGCTACTCTTACCGCAGCCACCAGGCTCTTGGCCCAACACCCTCAACAGCTCACAGCTTCCCACCACCTCTCCTCAGGGGTGGCATCCACCTCCCAGCTGTTCCCCCTTGCCTTGCTCATGCCATGAAATACTCCCACACTGTGCTCAGGTCACAGTCAGCTGGGATGTGCACCACGAACATCCTTCATTAGGTCCTCTCTTCTGAGGTAGGGAGCTGGAAAAGAGCCCTGCCAGCCCTCAGGGGTACCCAGGGGGGCTGCTCTCACTGCAGGCAACTGAGGACATTGATTCCCCTCATTCAATCTCACCCTCTTCACCTTTGGTAGTCAGTGCAGCTAAAGAAACTCGTTTGGGGTGGCCGTACGAATAGCTATTCTTGAAATGTTCCTGTCTTTCTCCTAGAAATGTTGGTCACATCTTCACGCTTTCCGTGAATGAGAGAATGGTTTGATCTTCTTCTGCTCAGGGGTTTTCAACAGCAACTCATAGAATCATAGAATCTTCTAGGTTGGAAGGGACCTTAATGATCATTTAGTCCAACCATCAACCTAACTCTGACAAAAAAATAAATAAGAAACGGGAAATAAAAATTACTAAACCATATTCCTGAGGACCATGTCAACCCGTCTTTTGAACACCTCCAGGGATGGTGCCTCAACCCCTTCCCTGGGCAGCCTATTCCAATGCTGGATAACCCTTTCCATGAAGAAATGTTTCCTAATATCCCATCTAAACATCCCCTGGCACAGTTTGAGGCCATTTCCCCTTGTCCTATCTCCTTGTGACTATGACTACATGACTGTCATTTTTGGGCCAGTTTAGGAGCTATATTCATCTGTTTGGGAGCTGGATGACCATACTACTATAGCCCTGGACCCAAACTCACATCACTTGATGTGCTCTTCACACCGAAGCAGTAGGCTTATAAGGTTTCTGCACCAGCTCTGGTTAAAGCCTGCCCCACTCAGAGATGTTGAGCACTGTCTGTCGCTGGCATTGCCTGTAGGGGCCTTCTTTGTTTGAAGGATTTGCTAGTGTGCCTTAATTAAATGCTACACAGGTCTGTGGTTGTTTGCTACAAGAAGTAAACTATGATGCATCTGTGCTGAGCTCTTAAACAGATGCCTCTGTGCTGCCAACCAGGATGCCAGCAGCGTATTGGGTGGTCTGCCCATCAGTGCAAGCGGATGAGGGGGGTACGTAAGTCATCGGAGACCAACTGAAGGGTGAACATTTGTCCAAGTCAGTCATACAGAACTTTAATTTATCTTTTGGACTCGCGTGGGTGAAATTCAAAGGCGTCCCTGTGCTGCACGTCAGCTGGGTTGGTACCAGAGCAGGAGAAGCACAGGTGCAAGAAGGGCTGACGGGGATGTACCCTGCTTCAGCCAGCTCCTGGGAGGCACTTTGGGAAAATGCCATTCACTCCTGCTTATCTAAACAACCTCCCTGTATTTCTTCTGTTTCTCATGCAGTGTGATGGCTTCGTGTGGGGAAAATCCATGGTGGTTCTCCATATCCAGGAAGAAACACCATGAAGTCATCTCTGTCTGGGGGATGAGCCACCTGCCAGCCCAGGTAAGAGTGTCCATGCAGGTTTTAGCCCATAGGCTCAGCCAGTTCAACTTCAAGATCACTGTCACCCTCAGCTGGTGTGCGGGCAGGGAAAATCAGATTGGATTACTCTAGAGGGAACCAAGCCAGGGCTTCAAAATCCCTCTTGCCTCCCACCTGCATTTTGGAGTACGTACTGCCCTCTCAGGACAGCAATGGCCTGAGAGTAATGCCTGTAACTTGCTCTGATCAAGGATGAAACATCTTCAAGGAGATCTATCCATCAAAGCAGCCACGCTTGCATGGATGCTGTTACTTAAGGGTGGAAACTGCCCTATTCAATTAGGTCACATCTGTACATGAGACCAAGATTCACAGGCTGTTCCGTGGGTTTATTACCCTGTGGTTCCACAAGAGGGGACGGTGACAGAGACTGGGAAGCGCCCCGTGTGCCTCAGCAGATGAGGCAGCACCATTAGAGAGCACAATTGCTTGTTCTCCAACAGGTCTTTATAAACAGTGGAGCGGGATGTGTTAAAAACATGTTAATTAGCTGAGATTTGTCTTAAGTCCCTGTTACAGCTCGTCTTTTACCAGCTGGCATGTTTTAAAGAGAATCAAATTACATGCCAAATTGTGTTTAAAATCATAGGCAGGCCAATATGTTTTCTAACAGGGCTTGTTTTCTTCGCTCTTACCTGCTGGAACAGGCAAACCAGTTTTAGCTCGAATTGCAGGGTTACTGTGTCAAAACTCGTTTTGGGACCCCATAGGGGACAGGCTCCTCGTTCACTGCAAAGAGAAAAAGAGGAAAGAAGTGAGGAAAGGAGAAAGGGAGCTCACAGGAACATCACGTCTTGTGCCTTGGGCTGGGTCTTCACCTCCTGCCTGCTGCTGACTCAGCTTTTTAATAACTGCTTCATCTCAATTAAGTCATGGACACATAAACAAACAAAAAGACCTACCTGAAAATATTTCAGACCCTGAAGTTCTGGGATGAAGAAGCAGGGAAAGTTTTTCACTACATACGTCGCCAAAAAAAAAAAAAAAAGGGAGTTTGCTGGTTTTGTTTTAAAGCCATCTTTGCTTAAATTATTCTCCTGAACAATGAGCAGCCATAAAGGCACCACTGCTATCCATCTTCTCTTCTGCCTCTCGGCCTGGCACATGAACAGCTTTTGTTGAACTGGGGCTGGGCACATGGGCTGCTCGAACATGAAACTCTTTGGAAAACAGGAAGTTTCCAAAATAAAACCCTAACTGTTGTTGAAAAAAAACACCCTGTTAACTTGAGGAGCAAATGTTTTCACACAATGACTGTCACAAAAATGAAAGCCTTTCAGAGGCAAGTTAAGAAATGTTAGGTTTCAACCAAAAATATTTCATGAGGAAAGCAGGCGTTTTCTAAAAATACTATTTAGCCAAAAGCTCGAGTTTTCAATCAAAACATTAACAGTGAAACAGCCAGGCGTAGAAAAATTCGTGTTACACTCCAAATATTCTCCATGTGTGTCAAGGGAGCTGGCGATACAGTAAAATGACCTATAAGATCAGCAGCAAGAAGTTAATATTTAACACCGGGAGGGCGTTTGGGAACTGCCATAGAAGAGAATCCCCTCCCTCCCCAGCCAGCACCCACCAGCTCTTCGGTGGCAAAGCCAATGCCAGGCAGCAGGATGGTTGGATCATCCGAAGTACTTCGACTACACTGAATAGGAAAAAAGTTGGGACAACTCAGACCGACTAGATGGAGCTCTCCTCCTCCATTGCTTCCTTTCGCCAGAAGAATGACAGCTACCCCAGCGATGTGGTGGGAGAGCTGAGTTTTGGAGCACAACATCACAGAGGCAGGCTCTCGGGACCTTGTAAACTGCGTGTGGGGCACAAAATATTCAGACATACACACACATAGGGGAACCGTGAGGTGTTGCCTAGCCATTCCCAGGCTGGGCAGCAAGCCCAGGCTCCTAGATGAGGGAGGAAGAGGAAAGCAACCTTTGCTTTCTGACCTGCATTGAGTCATCTCCCTTCCTCAGCTCCAGGACTGAACCCAAGGCTCCCTCTGCTGAGCCCACCACACAACTGGTGTCTGCTGGATCCAGCGTACAAAGGTGGGTTCCAAAATCTTCCCACCTGCTGCACCTTCATCTCATCCTCTAGGCAGGTGGCAAGCTGCAGGAGCCAGAGAAGGTCCTTTCACCCTGCTCCACCACTGGGGAAGAAGGAGATGGAGGTGCAGAACAGGCTACCACTGACTCCCGGGGAAAATTTTCCTTAGATAAATGTATATGTGTGTATGTATATGCTATACCATGAATGCTGGCACATCTCCATACTCTTATTAAAGATCACTGGTGCAGTTTCACTGAAGGATGCTGGCTGCCTCAGCCTCAGCCTCCAGCCTGAGGAACTGCCACCAGCTGCTCAAACACTCCTTCTCTAGTTCACTCCAGGGATGCTAGTGCTAAAATAGGGCAAAAGGGATCCCTCAGTTTCAAAGCAGGTTTTGGAAGTATCAGATGCAGAACAAAAAAAGCGTTGTCCCAGCTGGAAGCTGAAATATGGTACGAACTGACAACTTTATATTGGACCACCTTTGTGATTTTTAACATGTTACCCCAGAAAAATGTTAAATAAAAAGTTAGAATAACCTGTTGTATCTGCAGAACTCTTTTTTTCTCACTGGTACATTACTCCCTGCTTGGCTACACATCTTCTTCATAACTGTTCTCTCCTGGTCTCAGAGCTTTCTATTTTGACGTATCCTCTATTTCCATTCTTCTCATAGCGTGGCTTTTCAAAGGACAGTCCTTCTTCCTCACTAATAAAAATATGTCTTCCTTCCTCCTCCCAGGAATATATTCTTATCTTCCCACACCCCATGAAAAAACTTGCAGTTACACCAGCCCTTCCCTGTATCCCCCTTTAATTATGTCCAGGTCTTCTGACTTCCATTTCTACCAGATAAAATAAGTAAGCTCTCTATAAGAAAAATCTCATACCTAGGGTTACCAGGAAATCCACTTGAGGCGTTAAGACCCATATTACATCCTTTCTCTCCTTAAATCAAGCATTTGGTGCCCATAGGTTAAGTGGATTAGCCACATGCCTTCTATAGGGTACAGTAGAGTAAAGCTCCAAAGTGCTGTCGCCGGTAAGAGCACTGCTGCAGGACACCAAAGTTTCTGTGACCCACTCCCATGGACAGGAGCAATGCTCCTGCTGGTGTACTCGTTCCTCATGCTCTGAAATGTCAAGACATACCTCCAGAAGACGCTGGAATTTTCATTATTTTATGAAGGCTATTTGAGCAGATGACTCATTCCTGCAATTTTTTCATAAGCTTCCTGATACCTCCATTCCTCAACTCCAGGCCTTCAGAGCTCAGTGCTGTAGCAACAGCCTGTCTGTAAGCTGGGATGGGTTTGCCCCCAGATCCATCAAGAGGGCTCCACAGCCAGAGAGGCAGATTGGGAGCAGCCTCTTTGCCTGTTCCCTGCCCCGCATCCAGGCCGAGTAAGTCCTCTCCGTCTCTAGCCCTCCCTCACTCTGTTTCCAAAACATACACCCTCTTGTTTAAAAAGCCAGGTCTGGAACTGTAATAGTAAATAGCAATGTTCTGCCTGTGTGTTTTGCCACCACAGTAACAAGATATCAGAAAATATCACAGTCCCTGAGATATTTATACTGCCAGCGTGGCTGCAAAGTATCCCTATCTGTATCTTAAAGAAAGAGGGAGCTGAGGCACAGAAGGTTTAAAGGTTATAGTTAGACCACCTACTGTGGCATCTGTAAAAGACTTATATTTCTGTGATGCCTAATTCGAAAGACTGAAGGAGTGTTTAGACCTCCTGTTCCCAAGGCTGCCAGACCTTGACTCTCTGCAAGTCAGCAAAGAGAGGTAGAGTTGCGTTCGGTTCCCTCCTCTAGGTAACTAGCTTGAACGTCATGTCTCGACACAACATGCCATCTCACTCAGCGTATAAAAAAATTGTCTCCTGCCTGGAGAGCAGGAGCTGAGAACCTCTCATCGCTCCTTTTAGCCCAGATCCCATCTCCCGGCAGCTACAGCTGGGCACGATTCCTTACAGGTATTGGTGAAGAGAACTGGCAGGTCCAGATACAAAATCCTACCTACCTCTGCCTCTCTCTGCCACAGCCACTGGCGTTTCATTAACTCACCGTCTCAGAAACGGGGTGTTGCACGACTGAACCCTGCCCCAACGCAATCCTGCCCCCATCACCCGTCCCCAACGCAGCCACCTCCAGTGTGGAGCACAGCAGCTGTGCAAGGCCACTTGATTATACCTGCACCCATTCAATGACTTAGTCTAGATCTCAAAAGATAGTCGCCATGGGTGTCACAGCTTGGGTATAAAAAGCAGCATTATTCCCTGACTATACTTATCAGCTGTCTTTACAGCCAGGCAAAGGCGTCATGTTTGCAGGTCAATCCAAAGACGGTGAGAACACAGAAACTGGACAAACCTCCTCATCCCAGGGCATAATATCTTCATTCCTTCTGCTTTTTAATTGTTTGAGCCGGGTGTGAAATACGTAACTTGTACCCGTAGCCCTGGGACACCAGTGGGTGATTATTACCAGCTTCGTTTTACAGGTGAGGAAAGCAAGGCCTGTAGGATGAGGCCATCTGCCCAAGACAACACTGTGTCAGCAAAGTCAGGATGGGGTGAATTTCTCTAAAACACCTGGGGCACTTGTCTGGAGTGCTCAAGAAGTGAGGAGCTCAGTGTGTTTTAACCATTAACTCCCTCCTGCAGCTTTCCCTGGCGCACAGCGCTCATCGGTGAGGTGACACTGACCCACCGAGGAGAAATTCCCTCAACACCCATTCCCTCTGTCACCTAACTGTCCTTGCACTCCATCCTCCACTCATTTATTTGCCACATATTTCCTCTGGATTTCACCAGGGTTTTCTCGGCGCGGGATGCCCGGGAGACAGGCTGGTGGCCCGAGGAGCATTGGCTGGAGCTCGCTGACACCTACTGACTGAAGCAAGGAGTGCAGAGGGGAAGGAGAGAAGAAAGCAAAGCCAGGCTGCCCGAGGAGGCTCCGGAGTCCTCATCCTGGGAGATATGGAAAACCTGAGTGGACATGGCCCTGGGCAGCCTGCTCGAGGTGGCACAGCTTGGGCAGTGGGTTGGAGCAGATGACCTCCAGAGGCCCCTTCCAACTTCAGCCATCTGTGACTGCGTGAAGAAAGAAGGGAAGAAAGGAGGGAAGGAAGGAAAGAGACAAAGGGCATGGCTTCTGGCTGCAAGGGACCAAGCAGAGCCAAGTGCTGGCAATGAGGCACTTCCCGTCTCTGAATTGATGAGCATCCCACATGTTCAGCCTCACAGGATCCAAATTAAAACAGCCATGAAAGGCTGACATGCTGATGTGCACCCAGGACCTTGCTCTTCTGTAACTGCAGAGCTTCCACGCCTGGTCTCTTCCTCCTGAAGTCCCCCATAGACTCCACTGTTACAGTCCTAGCCCCTTCACACCACTAGTTATTTACCTGGAGGGAGATGTGCCCCGCTCCCAGGTACTGCAGGCCAAACACAAGCCACTGGCAGTCGGCGTGTGTGTCGGCTTAATTGCCTAATTCAGCATTCCTGCAAGAAAGGAAAAGTTCTGTTACACCTTAGACGTAATGGCTGAGACACAGATTGTGTCTGCTGTTACAAAGACCACGTCTTTACATTAGCTCCCAGAAACCCTTCTCTCCTTGATTTCCGACATTGTCATGGCCCAACTGTTGGGTGCCTTGGGATCAATCTGTGTGGCGTTAGAAACAAAACACTTCCAGTCAAATCCTTCCAATAAGATTATTCATCCTTCCCATCTATGGAGATTCCCACCTAAGAGACCACGGGCATCTACACCGATTTCAGGCAACGTCGCCTTACAGAAAAATACACCATTCCGTGTGTCGTGGTTTTGACTGAATTGCCCAACCAGAACGACAGATGGCCCCTCCCTCCCCCCCCCAAGAAAAAGAGAGGAGAGGAAGAGGGGGATAAAAAAAAATTATGAGTTTAGAAAAAGACTAAACTACTTTAATGAAAATATAAATAAATAATGAAATAAGGGAAAAAAAAAAGGAAAAAGGAAAAAAAAGTAAAATAAAATAAAAATGTATACAGTATATACAAAACCGTATCAAGCTCCCAGGATGATGATCAGGTCACCAGCAGGTGCAGGGGAAGGTCCCGGGCTGGACTCGGTGATGGACAGGAGCTGGATTCCAGATCTGGAGTCAGGAACGCTCGGATCGGGATCAAAGGCAGACGAACAGACAGGGTCCTCCTTGGACGTTGGCCATCGAAGGAAGAGAGTTGACCCTTTGATCCCTCGGCTTTTATACTGAGCATGATGCGGATGGGATGGAATACCCTGTTGGTCAGTTTGGGGTCACCTGTCCTGTCCCCTCCTCCCTACAGGTGGGACCCCCCTAACGCTTTTCCGCTTCCGACCCTCCAACGGGGCAAATAACAAATTTGCCTGACCTTGGTTGTTATAGCAATATGTATAAGCAGGGGCCTCTCTGCACACCATTCCTTGGTATAATCAGGTCTTGTCACTGTGAGAGTGAACAGTTTCTGAACAATATGCTGTTAATTTCAGAGTTCAGTTATTCAGAAGAGGCCTAGCTAAAAAAGTAAAATTACTGAACAGAAAATTAGTTCTGTTTTACCTCAAACCAGGACACCGTGTAAGTGACGAGGTAGGATTTAACCTTAAACAAGCGGAACACTCACTCAGGCATAAGGTCTGTGACCCCGAGGCAATCTTCATGAGAGGTAAACCCTTTCGTCCCGAGAGACCCACCAGTGCGTGCCATAGCCAGCCGGCGCCCCGGGTGCAAGGGGACAGCTCTGCCAGCTCTTGCTGCCTTAACTCGGGTCTCACGATCCCCGGCAGTTTTCCCTGTGGCCCTGCTACTGATCTCCTGTG
>QJSC01004471.1:65736-98979 GCA_003697955.1 Calidris pygmaea | reverse complement strand
CACCTTTTCAAGCACGCCTGGGATTCTTGCCCTGCTGCTGAAGAGATCAAAGCACAGCAGAAAACTCTGCCTGCCAGAATCCTTGAAGTACAGGCCCAAGCAGCAAGTGGGAGCTCCCTCGCTCCCTCACTCCCTTGCTAACAAGGACTCTCATGCTAATAAGGACTCTCGCTCCGCAGTGCCTGCGTCCCCTGCTTGCTGCCTCTGCCCGGGTGCTGCTTCAGAGGTTCCCAGATCCATGAGGTATTGACATTAAATTGTTCTTTGCCCTTAATCCGTGGTTTTGTGGTTGTTCCTGCGTCCTGCCTGCATTGGCTCACACACCAGCCCCCAACACTTTTTTCTGCTGCAGCAATTGTATGTAAAGTACTTTCTTTTTCTGTACAGTAGGATCAAATAAACTGGAATTATGGAGAACAAGATGTGCTTATCTGTCTTCCCTGCTCCAACCTTCTTGCACAGCAATGTGACTGAGAGCCCAGCAATGAGCCAGAGTGAACTCAAATACAACAACTTCCTACCCCCTCCTGTCCCCTTTCTGCACCCCAGCTCCCCCGTCCTGCCTCAGCCCTGGCCTCACTTTGACTCCCTTGTGAGTGGGTTTCAACTTATCACCTCAGCAAAACAGGGACCGGATTAACGAAATGAATTAACTCATGAAGGACCAGGTGCGTGCCCAAAGGAATGCAAAGAAGAGGAGTACTTGCATGAGCTTGGGATGGACAAAAAGGGGTAAGTGATGAGGTGGGGAGGGCTACAAAGATGATGAGGGGCCTGGAGCATATCTCTTACGAGGAGAGGCTGAGGGACTTGGGTCTTTTTCGTCTAGAGAAGACCGAGGAGGGATCTGATCAATTCTTAAATATACTTAAAGGGTGGGTGTCAAGAGGATGGGACTGGTCTTTTTTTCAGTGGTTCCCAGGGATAGCACAAGAGGAAATGGGCAGAAACTTGAATATAGGAAGTTCCACCTAAACATGGAGAGCAACTTGTGTCCTGTGAGGGTGGCAGAGCCCTGGAAGAGGCTGCCCAGGGAGGTGGTGGAGTCTCCTTCTCTGGAGACATTCAAACCCCACCTGGACACGTTCCTATGCAACCTGCTCTGGGTGGACTTGCTTTGGCAGGGGGTTGGACTAGATGATCTCCAGAGGTCCCTTCCAACCCCATGTGATTCTGGGGAGAAGCAGGATCACAACTCTCCATTGCAAGCAGCTGTTAGATTAGCTCAGCCTTTTTCTGCCATGCCACCCCCAGTGACTGTTCTCAGCACTGAATCTTCCTAGCACTAAAAATATCATTCTTAGTCATTTTATTGCAGAAATGAACATTTAGTGGATTTGATATCCAATTAGAAGCCTATTTATGAATCAGCAAACTTTTAGACATCCAGAAAGGAAGAATATTCTTCATCAAGCTTTTAAACCAGTTAGGATAAGAAATTTTCAATTAGAATGCTTCGATAAATTATTTAACAGATGACACAAAGACAAATTAAGAGTTATAGTACTTTGAAGTTGTACTTTTAGCTAACTTTTTATTTCAAAAGGACATTTCAATAAATCAAATGTCATAGAATTGTTTTAATAGGTTGTCTTTAAAAATTAGATCTAGAAATCCATTTTTGAAAGTTTGGGTTCTCTAAGGCTATATTCCCTATATCTATACAGACCAGCCACTAACCATTAAGAAATGCTCAGCCTGTTACATGGAGGAGAGACATCCTATTGCATGGTATATACTGCAGCCAAATCCAATTAATCTAATGGATGATTTAGGTCCTAGTTGTTTCTTAAGCATGTATCTTTTCTGGATGAGACATGTTAATACACATTCTACAGACAATGTAGTAGAAATATGCTGTTTATAAAGGAAAACAAAAAGGTAATATTTTACCCTGAAGTAATGGGCAGGTGTGAGCTGTTTTCAAGCTGGTGTTTCCCAGGATTTTGAGAAACCATAGAGAATATAATGAGTCATTGCATTGGAAGAGTAAATGGGTAGTTGACAACAGCTGAAACCTCAAGGACCATAGATCTGCCTGAAGTGCAAATGTATGAGCGAAAAGGGTCTCAAACAAGAGATTCCAACAACATTCCACTACAAGGGCAGTACCTTCTACCTGGGGGAAAAATTTGTGCTAGAATTGGTCTGGCCAGTCTGACTGATAGACTTCACCTTTCTGTAATAGCTTATGAGTAAATTTAGGTATGCTTTCATAAAGCTAGCTACTTGTAACTTTTTCATCTGCTGCCCAGCTGCCTAGTCCCTATTCAGCACTCAGAATTCACAGAAAAGTCCCTATAAGAGCCAGAAAAAAAAATAAACAATTAATGACCTGAATTACTGAGTGGAGTGTGCCTTCTGTAAGTTTGCAGATGACACAAAACTGGAGGAGTGGCTGATACATCAGAGGGTTGTGCTGCCTTCCAGAGGGGCCTCAACAGGCTTGAGAAATAGGCCAACAGGAACCTCATAAAGTTCAACAAGTCTAAGTGCAAAGTCCTGTGCCTGCGAAGGAACAACCCTAGGCACCAATACATGATGGGGGCCATCTAGCTAGAAAGTAGGTTGGCAGAAAAGGAGCTGCTGGTCCTGGTGGACACCAAGTTGAACATGAGCCAGAAATGTGGCCTTGCAATAAAGGAGGTGAGTGGTGTCCTGTGCTTCATTAGGAGGCCTGTCACCAGCGCTTTAAGAGAGGTGATCCTTCCCCTCTAATCAGCACTGGTGTGTCCTGTGCTGGTCTCCCCAGTGCAAGAGAGACATGGACATACTGGAGAGAGTCCAGCAAAGGGACCAAAGCATATATCAAATGAGGAAAGGCTCAGACTGCTGGGACTGTTTAGCTTAAAGTCTCAGGATGTGTATGAATGCCTGAAGGGAGACTGGATCAGAAAACAGAAAGAGGAGCTATGGGACCAGACTGCAGCAGGGATACTTGTCCACTCAGAAAGGGGTCATCTGGTTCCTCGCAACCCTCTGTGGGGTGTTTAGTATGTATCTGGATTTTAGTTTCTACAGACTTGGATGTAATAACATGGACACAGATGCTCAGTAACTAAGCTTATTACATTATAATGTGTTTGGAATAATCTTCTAAAATCAAAGATTCGCACCTTTGTGACTGAGAGAAATTTGGCTCTGTGTTTTGGAAACCCAAGTAATGAATTTATACTGTGGAAGTGTATAGCCATTAACTAGCAGAAACAAGTAGACTCATAAATGACTTCTGTATTGGGAAGTTGCCTCAACAGACTACCCCAATTATAGCTCCCTATGCCACTTTTAGAATAATTGGAAGGTCTCATGTATGGTGAGACATCTTAAGTAAATAAGTTCTGGTTTTTCAATCCCTTTCTGCCTCCACTTGGAAGTGGCTTCTTTTTTAAGTCAGTGAAAAAAATACGATAAAGCTGTTGGCTCTGGGAATAAAACTGCCTTCATGCAGGATTGATTATACTGCATGAAGCTGATTAAAATATAAAAAAGCATGAGGAAAGTTGCTCTGTGTCTAAAAGAACATGTGGCTGTGGAAGTCTTTGGGTTTGTTTTTTTTTAATCTTAGCTGGTATATGTTTGATGTATCAAATTCTGAAAGCCTGATAAAACCTAGATCAATTTGCTCTCTGGCTAATAGTTCTATGGGGCATTTGCTAGACATACACATGCAACTGGTTAGTCTTGTATATGTATGTTGTGAATGAAAGCCTGGGAACTGCAGCTTTTGCACTTTTGAGTGATAGGCATATATATTTTATTCTCAGTGTTGGAAGACAAAATTCTGACAGATTTGACTGCAACTTGCAGAGGATGTAGTCTGTAAAAAGGTCCTTCAACATTCATATTTAAAGGTATTTGAAGTTGCCTGTAAATTTAGGGTGCTGGTAGGAGGTCATGTGGGAGGAATGTCATTATAGATATGAAAAGCTTAACCAAAGTCTTTGGACTCTCTCATTGCTGCAAATAAATGTTTAAAGCCTAAATGTTCTTTAGACTCTCATTAATGAGACATTTGGCTAAATGTTTTACTTCCACTTGAAATAGAAACTCAGAACTACAAAATGAGCGGCCCCCCGCCCCCACCCCTGAAGTTATTTAGTTTAGTAAATGTGTGCTAAACTGGAATATTTGGTAATTTACATTCTATTCAGATTAAGAATTCTTCTGCCTGGGCTGATATAATATTGACAGTTGCCTTATCACAGATTAGAAATGAAGTAAAAGTAGCTAGTAGAGCAGAAAACTCTCTGTGAATGGGGAATCACATTCTGCTTCGTATCCCAATTTAACCTTTGGTTATACAGCAAGAGTCCCTTAGCATATTTTTAAATAAATAGTGGATCCATAATAAATACAGAAGAGGGAACAATTTTTATTAATCTATTTCAATACAGTACATAAAATTTCACATGCAATCTTTGAGACTAGGAACTTAGAATAATTTCTAGAATATAACCCTTCAAGTTATGCCAGCAGTGTGTTTTAGGGAGAAGACTGCAATAGATTAAGGCGCTTTCTCCTTCTCAAGGACAAAGAAAAGCAGACCTTGGGCTATACCACACCACCGTATTTCTTTTCCTTTTTTTGGGAAAGGCGCCATTTGTGTTGGTTGAACCCTTGTGAATACCATGACCAGCCCAGCTGTGGAGCAGCTATCCTAGACTAGGACAAGTTGAATTCTTGCCCTGTTTACAAAAGCAAGAGTTTCTGCTCCCACTGAATCAATCAAGAAGGCAAAACAGCAATGATCACATCTCTTCCTGAGAGGTATTGGGGTCCTGGTTTCCATATCAGTGTAATCACGGAATCACAGAATCACATGGGGTTGGAAAGGACCTCTGGAGATCACGAGATCCAACTCCCCTGACAAAATATGTCCACCCAGAGCAGGTTGCACAGGAACTTGTCCAGGCGCATTTTGAATGTCTCCAGAGAAGGAGACTCCACCACCTCTCCGGGCAGCCTCTTCCAGGGCTCTGCCACCTTCACAGGACACAAGTTGCTCTCCATGTTTAGGTGGAACTTCCTATATTCAAGTTTCTGCCCATTTCCTCTTGTGCTATCCCTGGGCACCACTGAAAAAAGACCAGTCCCATCCTCTTGATACCCTCCCTTTAAGTATTTATAAGCATTGATCAGATCCTTCCTCGGTCTTTTCCAGACTAAAAAGACCCAAACCCTCAGCCTTTCCTCATCCCTAATCATCTTGGTAGTCCTCTGCTGTACCCTCTCCAGCAGTTCCCTGTCCTTCTTGAACTGGGGAGCCCAGAACTGGATGACAGTAGAAGTCTATAGAAAGAAGCTGATATTAGGACGACAAAAGAAACTCAGTACTCAGGGAGTACTGAGAAGCTCCATGGGTTGGGGCAGATTTTCCTGGAGCCTCATTTACAGTGCTCTGCAGCCTCTGCCAGCTGTGGGAAGGGAGGGTCTCAAGCAATTAAAGTGGCAACATGCTGTTGCCTTAGGGTAAAGGAATTTGGCAGAAAATATACCTCTTTGCATTTCAGCTTGTCCTCAGATATCAGAGGGACTGCGGGCAGCTGGGCTTAGATTCTGAGTGAATTCAACAACTACAGGTCTGGTCTCGTTCAACGTATTGAACTGTCTTGATTACAGACGTACAATACCGTGATTTACCTTCGGTCTGGTCACGTTCAGCAAACAACCATGGCCAAATTTAAGGAGATTTTTCATGTTCAGTGAGAACTCTCATGGCCAGATTAATGAATAGTGCAGTTTATTGGAGCAACAGAATTGCAGGGTTTTTTTGATTGCTGGTGACACTGTCTGCAGACAGTGTCTGCAAAGCATGTGCAAGTAATATAGCAGCATAAAACAACTTGACTAATATAGCAGCATACAACAACTCTATATATTATGTATCTATGGATTTCCAAGTTCCCCAGGGAAGAACTTGGTATAGCCAAGTGCATGGATCTCACCCAAGAGGCGTCGCTATGTCGGGGAAGAGAGGCTCAGCCTGTCGACTGGCCCCAGAAGTCAGTGACGGTCCGAGATGGTGTTGTCCTGACTTGTCTATGATTGTATATCTTCCCTAACATCCCTCCATTCTTAAGCCATCTTTATACTACCTTTTACCTTTCAGGTGGAGCTTGAGTGACTTCAGTCATACGTACCTTTGTTATGATTGGTGTAAAATTTCCTCGCTTCACATTTAAAGGTATAGACTAACAACAGTTCAGAGCGCAGACTCAGCGGTGGTCGCACCTTGGAAGCTGGTCGCTTTTAGGTTTGAGGTGTGTCTTGGTATTATAATGACATTGTAATGAGCAAAGTTCAACCTAAGGACAGGATTTTTATGAAATAATGAGAAACTGTTGGCTCGGGGTAACAACAATGCAGTTTATCAGTGTTCATAGTACCATAAATTCCCATTCCTTGGTGCAGAGTTTGGCCACAGTAATTTCACACTGCCCCGCTCTCCATGCCGGGTTCTTCTACCTAAGAAACTGCTGACTCTAAGATTGCAGGTTGTGTAGCCTAGGGAACTACGATGGAATACATTCCGTGCACATCAGCTGCACTCCACCCTGGAAGTCTCTTAGACACTGTACCTCTGTTTGTTTTAAAATGTGATGTTCTAAAATGTGGATATAACTATTTCCTGAGCCCCTTCCAGCAATTATCCCACACATGCCCTGGCCGAGTCTTGCCAGATGTCTGCGTCACCCTGTCCATCCACCAGGGAGTTGCACCAGATGGTGAGTGATCCTTCCACAGCCCTTAGGAATATGTTATATCTTGTACTGTAAGCCTACACATGTTGTTGTGAAAGTATTGCTTATTGTGAATAACTTTTTCAAAGGCCCAGTGGATTTTAGCTTCTAATTCTCTTGTACCTGACAGGAATAATACTCCCAGTTAAGTCCAGAGAACTTGCATCTAAAGAAAAATCTGTTCAGAGGGTTCAAATGCCCAGTTTCCTCAAAATGAAACAATATTTCTATACAAATGGTACATCTAAGATATGATTTTGCTCCTTTGAGGGGCAACAAACACCTTTTCAAAAAACAATGACTTATTCTGCGGATTAGCCTGGCAGTGTAAATAACTGGACAGGATTTCTTTGTCACTTTGAGTAGAGAGAGCATAAAAGAATCAAGAGCTGAGCACCCACAGCAATACAAAAGTAATAAATAATCAGATGCAAAGTCCTGTGCCTAGGGAGAAACAGCCTGAGGCACCAGTATATGTTGGGGGCCACCCATCTGGAAAAGAGATTGCCATAGAAAGACCTGGAGATCCTAGTGACACCAAGTTGAACAGAAGCCAGCAATGTACCCTTGCAGTAACAGTCTCCCAGGCTGCATTGAGAGTAACATTGCCAGCAGGTTGAAGGTGGTGGTCCTTCTGCTCTGCTCAGCACTAGTGAGACACACCTGGATTACGATGTCCAGTGCCGGGATCCCCAGTGCAAGGAGAGACAGACATACTGTAACAAGTCCAGTAAAGGGCCATGAATGTGATGACGAGATTGGAGCATTTCTCATACAATGAGAGCCTGAGAGAGCTGGACCTATTCAGCCAGCTGAAGAGAAGGCTCAGGGGGATCTTAGCCATCTGTATAAATGCCTGGTGATGGTAAGCAAAGACAATGGAGATAGAGTCTTCTCAGTGGTAACCAGTGACAGGACAAGAGGCGATAGGCACAAAATGAAACACGGCAAATTCTATTTAAGCATAAGAAAAAACTTTTTTATTGTGAGGATGATCAAGCACTGGCACACATTGCCCAGAGAGTTTGTGGAGTCTCAGTCCATGGAGATACTCAACAAAAATGGACACAGTCCTGAACATCCAGCTCTAGTTGCCTCTGCTCTGAGCTGAGGAGTTGGACTAGATGACCTCCAGAAGTCCATTCCAACCTCAGCAATTTGGTGAGATATCATTCTGTGAAGATCTCAAAGTCCACACCGAGTGTGTGGAGAAGTATTTTCTTTATTTGTTTTAAACTGATATACTAGTTTCATTGTGTCCAGCCAAATTCTGGTCACGTGGGATTCGGTGAGTAATGGTTCTGTATCCCCTGTATCCATTCCCTTCATGGAAACTCCCAGTCTTTTCAGTCTCTCTGCATAAAGAATTGCCCCACTACCTTAATAATTTTATTTATCCTTCTCTATACCTTCTCTAACTCCATCACATATTTCTTGAGATGCAGAGACTAGAACTGCACAAAGCACTAAGGTTTTAGACCATGGCAAAATGCTGATGTCTGTCTTGTTCTCAATACATTTCCTACTGATGTTCAATATTTTGTTGGTTTTTTTATCTGCTGCTGCACATAGAGACAATGATTTCAGAGACCTGTTGATGATGTTTCCAAGAACCTTTTCCTGAACTGTAGCTGCAAAAAGGAGCATTAATTCTCCATCTCCCCATTTTACTGAGGATACAAGTGTAAAGCCTCAGAGAAGTTGAGGGATGAATGGAAGGGGAGAAACAGTTCTATTTGAACATATAGCAGTTTTCTTGCACTTCCTGTCTGCTTGTACACATCTGGGACCTTCTGAGGGGTAAACACGACTACAGCTGCACGACTGCACTGGGACACATTGCTGGAGGAATACCTCTGTGAGCGGGTGACAGACTGTACCATCATCTCCCCACCTCTCTGCCACCTTTGCTTGAAGTTCACTTGCAGCTGCCCTTGTGAAACAGCACGACCGAGGAAGGGAACCTGAATCCTTTATGTCATCTCAGTGCTACCTGGATTCAGCTGGTGGTACCACCGTCTACCCCTGTGTGGGAAACTAACGGAAGATTGGCGAGGAGGACTGTAAATACGCTCAAGTGACTCNATCCTTGAAGTACAGGCCCAAGCAGCAAGTGGGAGCTCCCTCGCTCCCTCACTCCCTTGCTAACAAGGACTCTCATGCTAATAAGGACTCTCGCTCCGCAGTGCCTGCGTCCCCTGCTTGCCTGCCTCTGCCCGGGTGCTGCTTCAGAGGTTCCCAGATCCATGAGGTATTGACATTAAATTGTCCTTTGCCCTTAATCCGTGGTTTTGTGGTTGTTCCTGCGTCCTGCCTGCATCGGCTCACACACCCTGCGTTTTATTATTCTTAGAGCTGCAGTTCAACATTTTATGATAATTATAAGGCAAACCTTCTCCAAGGCTTGGATATGGCAATTGCATTATTAGCTTTCCGTTACTGTTAAGAAAATTATCTTAATTTAGCAACTGTCTGTTACCAAGAGTGCAACTTGACAGCAGGGCTGACACAAATATTTATTGAACTTTCGGGGGGGGGGGGGAATCTACCAAGGAGAATGGAGTATTCATTCATGGTGGAAAATTAACAGCTGTTTCCCTAACCTTCTTCACCTATTGACTACGTTACAGAGAGTACGTGTTCAGGAAATGTATAAACTAAAATGATTGCCACTAGTGCCATAGGGTGAAACCACAACTAACAAAAATGATATCGTACTCAAAAGTCCAGCACTGCTTTACATGGATTCTTATCTAACTACCGTGGAAATGGCCAAATTAAAAGGTGCAGAGATATTCAGCTTTTGCACTTTGTGTAATCACTGCATTTGCAGCTCCTGCTATCCAGTCTTTTCTAAATTTTAAACTTGTGCTGTCAAAATGCAGAATAAACACCAGACAGGCCATGTGTAAAGCAAAAGAAGAGATGAGTGGGCTAGCAGCCAAAAACTAAGATTGTAGAAATCCGTACAGCAGGAAAAAATAAATGAGCAAAGCTGGACTTTTCCCACAGTGAAAGGAAAGCATCCGCTAAATCCTCCACTGTGCTTCAGGGTAATGTCCACAGCAAGTCACATCTCCCCTTTTCCCTGGCAGATATTGAATATAGGAATATTGCAAAAGAGCATCTGCATCAGTTGTTTCAGTCCTCACCAGTGTGGTCTTCCACAACAGTCTGTATGCCTGATTCAAGGGACTAAATCTGTCCCTGCAGGCTCCAACGGCTTGTGACATCTGATGAACTGATACCAGTAGGGCCCCCTCCGATTGAGCTGAATTGTATTGAGCTCACAGAATACTCCTTGGAGTTTAGAAACATAAACCTTCTGGTCATCCATTATATCCGATCTGAAAAATTACACACGCTAGGGCAATCTACCAAAAGTGCCCAGACAGTGCCTGACTACAGATCTAAGGCTAAAAATTTAAACTTCCAAAGCCCTGAATGGCTCCTCAGAAAATTGAATTTTTTTCAGTGAAATTTAAAACGTCCTGTTTGTACATGAAAACAGAACTGTTATCACCTTAACAAACCTCTGTTCATGTCAGTGCCTGCGCAGCCTGCTCTTGGTGACCTTGCTTGAGCAGGAGGGTGGGACAAAAGGTCCCTTCCACACTCAACCTTTCTGTAATTCTGTGATATCAGAGCTGAAGAAGGATCCTCAAGGTTATCACTTCTATGAGGTAGAGTTCTAAATGTGATACAGTAGGTTTTCTCACAGTGGGCTTAAAAGCTGCCGATGACACTTAATACTGCATGGGAAATTGAGCTTCTTAAGAAACGCAGGGAAGGATGCTGGCTCCGTTTTATTGAGCAGTTCAGTTCTGGCAACAAAGGACACAGACTCCCCCAGAGGGATGAGTGAAGACCTCTAATGTTCCGGTTTTGTACTGTATATAGTTTTCATCTTTTGATCACACACCATGCTCTCTACATAGATAGGTTGTTGATTAATGTTCATGCGCCGTTGTAAGCAATACAATTGGTTACGTATACGTGTTCACATGCCTGGGCTAGCCAATCATTGCTATCTGCTTCACTACACTGCTATCTGCTTTGCTACATTCTACAACACACACATCGTGATTTGCCATTACCATATAAGGATATTGTCTTACTGTTCCCATGGCTTCTCTCCTACTAACACAAGAATATCTGCTGAGCTCTCTCCAAGTAACGCGTCTCCAACTTCCTCATTCTCTACGCTCAGTGGTGTGGTATATGGGACTTCTTTAGAATATGGCAGATTTGATCCTTCTTCAGATAAAGGTTCATACTCTCCTGTTTAAGTAAAGCTGAATCAGTAAAGTAGCAGAAATGCACTTCTTACCTTTCCCTGCAGCAAGGAGCCGTCCTGTGGAAACAAATACAAGGGTCATTGCATGAAAGAAAGAAAGAGCAGGAAATCACCCAGGTGATTTTGACACTGGCCCGCATGACATCCTGGTCTCTAGATTGGAGAGACACAGATCTGATGAATGGACCACTTGGTGGATAAGGAACTGGCTGGATGGCTGCACTCAAAGTATTTGATCAACAGCTCCATGTCCAAGTGGTGGCCAGTGATGAGCGGTGTTCCTCAGGGGTCAATACTGGGACCAGTGCTGTTCAACATCTTTGTCAGAGACAAGGGTGGTGGGATAGAGGGCACCTTCAGCAAGTTTGTCGATGACACCAAGCTGTGTGGTGCAGTCTACACACTGGAGGGAAGGGATGCCATCCAGGGGGACCTGGACAGGCTGGAGAGGTGGGCCTGTGTGAACCTCATGAAGTTCAACAAGGCCAAGTGCAGGGTCCTGCACCTGGGTCACGGCAATCCCAGGCACAAATACATGTTGAGTAGAGAATGGCTGGAGAGCAGCCCTGAGGAGAAGGACTTGTGGGTGTTGGTGGACAAGAAGCTCAACATGAGCCAGCAATGTGTGCTGGCAGCCTAGAAAGCCAACTGCATCCTGGGCTGCATCAAAAGAAGTGTGGCCATCAGGTCCAGGGCGATGATTCTGCCCTGCTACTCTACTCTGGTGAGACCCCACCTGGAGTGCTGTGTCCAACTTTGGAGTCCTCAGCACAGGAAGGACGTGGACCTGTTGGAACGGGTCCAGAGGAGGGCCACGAAGATGATCAGAGGGCTGGAGCACCTCTCCTATGAGGACAGGCTGAGAGAGCTGGGGTTGTTCAGCCTGGAGAAAAGAAGGCTCCAGGGAGACCTTATAACTGCATTCCAGTACCTAAAGGGGGCCTACAGGAGAGATGGGGAAGGACTCTTTGTCAGAAAATGTAACAATAGAATGAGGCGTAATGTTTTTAAATTGGGAGAGGGGATATTTGGGTTAGATACTAGAAGGAAATTCTTTACTGTGAGGGTAAAGCAGGTTCAGAAAATAGTTTCAAGGGCATGAATTTGACTCCGTACAACCACTCGATACTCATGTGACTGGGTCCCCAAGAGGATTTCAAAACTGACTCCTATAGCTGCTCCCTGAGTTTTATGTCGTGATTCTGAGATTGTCTTAATTCTTCTGATGCTTTGCAGGGAGCAGAGGTACCTCATCTGCCGAAACACATTCCAAAACGACAGCATGCAACTGAGCATCACAACACTGTATCTTGCTGTAGATCCAGAAGAAAATTCCAGGGTCAAGGTTCTAATCTTCACAGTTTTCCAACTGGATCACTTTCAGACTTAATTATTGCATTATGTATTTTGTAAAAAATTATAATACAAATAAAATAATTAAGGGCTATAATATTTAAATTAGCTATCAAATGCAGCAGCTTCAAAATACTCAGAATTACATTGAGGCATTTCTGTAATTTATAGGTTCTTATTGATGTCTGGATTTAAGCATGATAATGGGCAGCACACCTCCCCTAAAGCTGCAGCAACAGTGGTTTCTGTAGCAAAATTAGCTCCATTTATTTTAACTGTAAAATGTGTATGATTTACTCTGCAAGCCACAGCCATTATAAATCACTCAAGGAATTTTCATCCAGTTATTCCATATTATCACTGGTTTGGATAAACATGCCTAACACTATAATTTTGGAGACACTGAATCTTTCTGAGTATGTAACTGACTGCCCTTAGACTATTCATTTTTAATGCACTTTAATGACTGTGTAATATTATAGTCAAGTCACAATTTTCAAAGCATGCAAAGACCTACAGTGCTGTCCACATTATCTCTCCTTGCTGTCACTGTAATCTCCATGTGTTTCCATTCGCATACAGCTGAGTATAATACTAAAGATATTTTAAAGTCTTACTGTAAAAGAAACCCATTCCTATTTTATCATTCACTGCAAGAATTGTGACACTGCAAAAATTGTGACCCGGTAACAAAGATGGATCCGGCTGAGATGTAAGAGATAGGCAACAATACTTTGCAGCTGCTCTCCAGTTCCCTGGGTAATTTGGGGAAAGGGACTACAGCCTCCTATGTTCTCTCCATTTTTTATTATACCTGTATAATGACAGGTCAGATGCTGAGGTGTCTGTGAAATACAGACATATTTACTAAAGCATCAAATGCCCTTTAAATAATGGGAAAATTTCAACACAAGTAGTAAGGCCTTTCTGGTGATACTGGAGAGAACAGAAAACACTGATGCTTGTACAGCATAACACATCTCTAACCTCACTGAACTGTAAAGACACACATATATATAAACCTCTGCTATAAAAATAGGCAGCAGTGAAATCCACATCCTAAATCAAATTCTCTTAGGTTTCTGAATGAAGTATGAGCTCTTTCACAGACCAGGAGCATGCAATCTTCTAGGTAAGGCAGGCAAGATGGAATCTGATATCACTAGAAAAATAATATATGGGACTTATTTGACTTACATTCATAATTTTCATTTAAAGATGTATTTGATTGCCTCTGAGTCCTCAAGAAACTTGGAAATAGGCTGAACTTTGTGGTCAGGCTCCATTCATAAATGAAAGGTTGGCTAAATTAGAAGGCTGTGGTAGAGGCAAGAGAGAGAAGAAGCTCACACATAGGATTTGTGAAATAGATGTGAGAAGAAAAGGTGCTATTCTTGCTCCAGTTATTACAGTACATTATTTTTTTCATGGAAAGATATATTTTGCAAAGCCTGTCTTTACATACACTTTTGCTTCTTCTTTCTTTTAAAAATTAACCAACCAGAACTACTTGTCTCAGGACCATAAGCTACTTTCTACTGAATTTGACTTCATGGCCTGATGTATATATGAATAAAGACTATAAGAAAAAAGGTTAAAATATCCCTGATTTCAAAGCACTGTGCATGTTTATTCCTGCTCCCCAAATACTTTGACTTACTCCTTTTTAAATCTAAGGATGGTACTATTGATTTTATCAGCCTTCTGTTGTGGAAGGCATTTTTCTGTCTCTTCTCACATTGCAATATAGACAGACTATCAGAGTTAAGTAGAAGTTTGGCTTTTTCTGCCTCTTTCTCAATATGCAATCTGAAGCCAAGGTACAGAGATTTGATTTCCTCAAAAAGGGGATAATTTCAAGAGTTTCCTATTCCTAACACAGACCGAACACAATTTCTTCATAAATCCTGCTAATCTAATTCCTACTTAAACCCAATGGGATTCTCTCCTTTGACTCAAATGGAAATTGAAGCAAATCTAGTGAGACTGGTACATCTATTGATTGGCTCCATTAGGACTGAAATTGCCTTTTAAAATATTGTGGAGTTTTTTGGAGACTTTTATTTCAACTCATCTCACAAGTACAAAACTGTATTTTCAGTAACTTTTCTGAACACACTGAGAACACAGCAACTCTTGAGTTTGGAAAGCAAGGGGAATGCAGGGGTATACACCATTCCCATGCAGCTGCTTTGCCACAAATTCTGGCCACCTAAGCTGTTTAACAGAAATCTTCATGATGAAACTCAGAGAGGTTGTTCTGACAAAAAGTACATAATTCCAAGCTCTGAATTTACATAGTTACATATGCAAATCCACCCCATCACTACATGTACTACAGCTATCATGATGAGAAACTGTAATATGGCCCACCACCAGGAAGGACTAGGCAATTTCAATTTATGCCACCAGCACTTTGTGAGCATGGAACAGACATTTCTAATTCATAAATAATTCTGAGTGATTTTGAACAGTTTTGCTACTTGTTGTTCACAAGTATCTGTTAATGGAAAAGTGTATTCATTTCCTGCAGTTTGAATAGTGAGACGGAAAACTGCCAGGACTCATCCACTGATTGTGGAAGAAGGTAAGATACTGTGGGGTGAGGATCTGTTCTCTGAATCTCTAAATCCTTTACAAAAAGAACTGTTTTAATTGGAAGAGGAGATTTGATAATTTTTTTTCACTTGTGCAAGGCATACTTTGGGTTACTTCATTAGAGAAATAAATTTGTACATAGTCTTTGTTTCAGTCATTTTCTTTAACATTTCCTGTCTTTTGTGCCTAAATTATAATGGTACTATTGTCCCCTATTCTAAGTGCCATCAGGATGTAGTGTGAAATATTTGACATTACTGGCATCTAGTACATGACACAGTTATTGACCACAAGATTTAGAGCTACCATGGAATAATGTTTAAAAGCTTAAAGTTTCAGTTCAAATAAGCCCCTGCAAATCTGTATGGTTATCCTGATCATACTTAAACTTTCCCTAACAATTTGGACTGGAACACAGGGAATGAAACAAGAGTGGAGCTGGAATTATGATGCATACATAACTTCCCTAAACATCTAGATTTAGCAAAGAGATCCAAATTTACACTTTGCATTGGGACATTCTCTGATTCTGAAAGATTTTTTATTTTGTATATAAGGTTGTCCTGGGAATATGGTTGAATAATAATTTTCCTAAGTATTAATTTTCTATCCTCATCTTGATGACCCAAAGTAATGGGAATAAGCTGAAAATGAAGAAAACCATTCTACTAGGGAAAAAAGATTATGCTTCAGAGAAAAATCAGTTCTGTTTTCTTTCAATAATGTCATAGAAAAACAGTTCAAAAATAGTATTGCCTCTCAGAGATACATTTTTAGGGTAACTGAAGAATTATCTTTTCAACAGACTTCAAGCAATGTTAGCTGTGAACTCTCCACTTGAATGCTAACAGTCTTCCAATATGAAAGTCAGCGCACCATCCAAAATTCCTGAACTCAGCTTTGAAAATGTGACTAATAAATGCTGGTGTCCAAAGGTAACCCTAAACTATTGTACTGGTCAGCAGTCCAGCTTCCAGCTTTAGGTGCTGATAGATGTTTTCAAGTGAGTACCTGCAAAAATGGCAGCTGGCCTAAGGAGTTTTATTGCACAATCTGCCTCTCTTGAGATCCACAGGACCACAATTATGTTTTGTAGGAAGCACAAATTTGGGGATACCTGTCACATTCACCTATTATTTGAACTTCATCAGTTCTGGGGCCAGTCCCAAACTTTAGGATTGCAGAAAATCCTGGATAATTAAGGTTTCCGAAACCATTTGGTGGAATTTGTCAAACACAGGAGACTGCAAGTCTTATTCCAGCATCTTTGGTTCATTCTATAAGCTTGAGGCAACAAAGAAGAGCTGTAAGTAGTTCACACTGAGTCTAATTCATCCATGATCTTGAACTGTGATCAGATCAGGGAGATCTGATCTGACACAGTCTTTCAATATACTAAGAAGAAGTATTTCTAAAGCTGCTGCTGGCTTCAAGACAAGAAAGGTGATGTGTATTCTGAGCCAATATTGCTTTCAGGTTATAGGGCATTTACTCAGAAATTGCCTTTGTAGGAATGGGAGTCAATTGATTAAAGCAGCATTTGCTGAAGCCCTTTTGCTGGCTTCCAGGATTAGCAATCTCATTCTTAAGGCAGCAAAGGAACAGCTCCGGGCGTGCATTGGAATGACTGAATGTGTAATTTATGCAAGAAGCAGTGTCACTAAATTTAATGGGCTCAGAAACAAACCGGCAGAGAAAGAGGGTCAGGGTCACACTGAAGGAATATAGCCATGGACACGTTTGTCCTCTGAAAGCTGCCATGGCCTTTTTAGGTACGTGATCCTGGATGCCAGGATTCCCAATCACACATAAGGCTGGAATTGGTTTGACAAGGGCATGATGACATTAGCTACCAGAGCTGCCCCCTCCTGCATTTTGCTATGGATTCTTGTAGGACTGCTTCAGAGGCAGCTGAGCTATTTGCCACCTGGAATGTCTTAAATTTGGATTTTTGGGTGTTGGGAGTCAGATTCCACTAGGATCTAAGCTTGTCTTACCACTGGGTCAGGCTCCAAGTCGAGTACATCCCTTGGGATTGCTGTAGATATGAAAAAAAAAAAAAAAAATAATTCTGAATATCCAGGCATACTGGATCTACAGCTGGCCCAGCTGAATTACACTGATCTGGAAGACCCAGGTAGATTGCCCCGATGCAGCAGAGAGCACACCGTGGATTAATTGCTTCTGAAGCCACCGAGGAACAGCCTTCTGTGAGTAATTGCCCCTTGGATTTAAAAACATGGGAAGGGTTGCACAATGATGCATAATAGAAGGAATTTATGAGGCTATACAGCACAAAGTTATGATATATGGAAGCAGATTGTCAAAACATATTCATAGACCTTTCCACTTGCTTACAATTATGATATACCTATCTCCATTCACTTGCCTCCTGTCCTCAATGCTCCTTTCCTCATCAGTAGGAGGGAAGCAATGACTGTAACAGAGAATGTGACATGGGCTAGACACTTCTGTTTCAATCCTTCACCAAAAACCAGGTTGGTTCGTTGGCTAGAGCAGATTAAGTCTGAGACAGACTAAATTTCAGTCTTTACTTTTTCACTCTTTCAGTCCTTAGCAGTAGAAGGCACTTAGAGAATCTTCAGGGACCTAAAAGGTATTTCTGTCACCCTCTGACTTTCATTTCTTTTCCCCCTCCCTATAATATAAGCACAGTGAGATATGAAATTTCAAGATTTAGAATGGTAAGACAAATTTGTCTAGAATCTTTCATTCTTTTCTTAGGGGTAAACAAGATAGACTTAGCTGATGGACCATAGCTAGATTCTTCCAGTTGAATTTTAGACATTTACTTGAAGTGCCTAGCTTAGGCTACGAGTTCCTCCAAACTCCTACATGATCAGTTGAGAATAGGAGCCTCTTGAGTGTATTTCCATTCCATCTTTGATTTCTTGCATTCTCCTCCACTTGGGGAATCCAGGGAGATATCTACAGTTAGGTTTATTGAATCCAGACCCATCTAGCAGCAGGGGAAGGTGAAACTTTACAAGAATCCTGTCTTGATAACCTCTACACCAGCTCACATGGGAAAAAGGCTGTGTCCTTATACAGGCTGAAGAGGGACTTCCACCAAAAATCATTTTATGTCTGGATTCTTGTGACCATGCACTGCCAACTATGTAAGTGCGATTTAGACATTTATTGCCCAGATGCTTTGTTAAAGCCATGAAGATGAAGTCCGTTGCTTAAATCCATTCCTGAATCTGTCCATTCTCTTACATGTTCTGATCAATACCTCAGAGCTCTTCAATACCATGTGACTGTATATAACAGCTTGAAATTCATACACGTTTTTGCTGTCAAGTCATACCCAGGAAGCATAATACTTTTCAGAAAATTATAAATATCAATAGTACAGAAAATTCCTGGACATTTCAAGATATGTGGCAGCTTTTTGCAATTTCCCAGTGCCCTATCCTGCTGAATACACATACTGACATTATCAGGAATTGATGGTGCTCAAAACCTACACAAGTAATTGGTGTTTGTCTTGGTTTTGGCTGGAATAGTTAATTTTCTTACTAGCAGCTGGTATAATGCTATGTTTTGGATTTAGAATAAGAATAATGCTGATAACACACTATTGTTTTTAATTGTGCCTAAGCAGTTAAGGACTTTTTCAGCTTCCCATAGAAGATGAGAAGGAGCACAGACAGGACAACTGACAAAAGGTGGCCAAAGGAATATTCCATACTGTAGACATCATGCTCAGTATATAAATGGGGGTTGGCCAGGAGGCAGGGATTTGATAATCACTGCTAAGGATGGGAAGTCAATCAATCAACTGGGTGATAAGCAATTGCATTGCGTCACTCATTTTGTATATTATTTTACCATTTTTTCCCTCTTCAGTACTGTTCTATTAAACTGTCTCTATCTCAGCCCACAACGGACTTTTTTTCTCCTTCTTCTCCCTATCCCATGTTGGGGGGAGGAGTGAGTGAACGGCTGCATAGTCCTAGTTCCCAGCTGGGGCTAAACCACAACAGCGTTCAAATTTTGCAAACTGTTTTTGTTGAAGACAGATTACAGGTTTACAAGAAGCTTAATAGTTTAGTCATTCTTGGACAAAATGAGTGCAATTTGACAGAAGCTGGTATTCTTAGTTGCTCTCTCTATTTCTACAGGTCTTTAAACATGAGATCTTCAGGCAATTCATTATGAGTCTTCATTATCCATGCGAGTTATGGGTGTTCTTTCTCAAAGAATCTTTGATACGTTCTTTCTTTTTCCTGCTTTATTTTAGGATTCCCTTGAAAGGCATTGAGTATACCCTTCATTTACTCAAGCTGTAATTCTCCAAAATATTTTCTCACAGAATCACATGGGGTTGGAAGGGACCTCTGGAGATCATCTAGTCCAACCCCCTGCCAAAGCAAGTCCACCCGGAGCAGGTCGCACAGGAACATGTCCAGGTGGGTTTGAATGTCTCCAGAGAAGGAGACTCCACCACCTCCCTGGGCAGCCTCTTCCAGGGCTCTTCCACCCTCACAGGAAAGAAGTTCCTCCTCATGTTTAGGTGGAACTTCTTATATTCAAGTTTCTGCCCATTTCCTCTTGTGCTATCCCTGGGCACCACTGAAAAAAGACTGGCCCCATCCTCTTGACACCCACCCTTTAAGTATTTATAAGCATTGATCAGATCACCCCTCAGTCTTCTCTTCTCCAGACTAAAAAGACCCAAGTGCCTCAGCTTCTCCTTGTAAGAGACATGCTCCAGGATGACCCTCATCACCTTTGTAGCCCTAAATCTACATAGTCCTGAAATCTAAAAAAAATCATACTTAGCACACTTGATCCATGCCTAGGCATAAGGATATCTATGTAAAACACAGCTATGATCTCTACGTTTATCATTTGGTGCATGTTGAGGACAGGCAACAGGAATTGGGGAGGTGCTTTTCTCCCTCCTCTTTGGTTTCTGATAGTATATGTCAAACTTCAACACTAATTTATTTTATAGAAACCCTAAGAGTGAAGAAACACATGCTGATTAGATTTCATGATGGCACACTTTAGAAAACTGCATCTAGCGAAAATGAAGGATCTATTAAAATTCCCTTTTGAGACTAATGGTTAAAAGCCCTAAAATAAGACAGAAATAAAGGGCAATTAATTAAAATTCCTGTGAAAAGATTAATTTTAAACTGTTTTCCTAGCATACGTGGCTTATGCAATCACTCTCTGTAACTGTGTCTCCTCTCTTCCCTCCCCTTCAGTAAATTTAATTCCTATTACTTAACTAAAAACATGTTTAATAAAGGGACAAAAGTCTCTGAAGTATCATCTACCCAATAGCCTCATGAAAACAGTTTATCAAAAAGATGCTTGAGGAAAAGCCTGAGGTATGCACGCGCCTCTTATTATACACTGGAGAATTAACCCAGTGTCCAGACCAAGCGTCTCTTCTTTGGTGTTCACAAAACTATTTGTTCATTCCTTGTTACCTTGTTTAAATAATTGCTTCATTTTGCTTTGTAAATATCAAGGTACCATAGAGCTGCTAAGTGAAAACCCCCAGGGCTTCAGTGAAGTCTATCAGCATTTTACTATTGACTTTACTGGAATCAGGATGTGACCTTTTTGTCTAAATGGACAAGGCAGATAAAAAGGTGAGAGAGTAGATCAATATGTCAAATAAATTATTCCCTTCAGATTGATCTTTCAGATTTAATATATATGCACAATGTCTCTATAGCTATTCCATATTTGAGCAAAGAGAAATTCTATGGGATCAATGACACCCCTGTGTGAAAACTGCCCAAAATGTTAATTTGAGAAGGAAGGATTTATGGGGATTGTACCTTGCCTTCTTTTCACTACATCTTTTCAGAGGTTGTTAAAAACAAAACCAATGATGATGCTTTTTCAAGGGGTATCCTCTTTGAAAACTGGCACCGAGTAACTGCCTGCATGTTACAGCTACCGCCCATCGGACAATTCTCTCGTTTACCACCATTTCTACTACCCTCTAGCCTGGGACCTCAAGTGAGGGGGAACCCCCTTACCAGCAATGCAGAAGCCAAATTAGCCAACAGCTACCCAAACCCTCTGTTGTCTGAATCCACAAGACAATGATGCATCTGTCTCAGGGGCGGCTCCTGCGGTCCTGATTTTCCAGAATTATATTTTCATATTGGCCTACGGAAGTTCTAAAAGTGGCAACGAGCTTCTGATTCTGAAAAGGTACAGCCCCCCCTTTACATAATACCTATTGCAAACCTGCTGCACTTCATTCAGTACATTTGCTACCAACCCTGACTGGAATACACAGATTTTATAGAGAAACATTATGCAAGAAGCATTATCCCAACCCCTACAATAAATACTTGCATCAATTACCTTGTGCTCCTAGGCAACAATAAGGAAAGGGAGGGAAAGGAGAACGTTTCAGTCTACTTTTTATTGATTTCAGCTTGCTCATTCAGTATGTGTTAAATATCACAATGCAGAATCCATTTTACCAGACACGAGTGGCAATTATGCTTTTACTTTTCTAGGCAGTAATGGAAAACTGTCTAATTTAGCTATTGTCAGATTTAAAAATGATTCCTGACTGCAGAACTGGCACAATATAAATGTTTACTGAGTTTGCCTGAAACAAGCTGCATTACTTTAAGTTTTGATGTTAGCTCCTGCTTTTTTGAGAACGTACTCTCCTGTGCCGGCTTGCCCACTTTAATAGCTGGGTATTCTGAGCACAGAAAAAACAGAATAGCATATAAACAAGCTTCCCTACCCCTTTCCAGTCCTACTAGGAGAGTAGCAAAGGGACATTACTATGAATTCAGTCATAATTACTGATTTTTTTTGTCACTTAGGGCCCATGAATATGAACTTTCATGCAACAGAATTTATGATTTCTAAGTAGAAGAGGTGAGGGAAAACATGTGAATTTAGTACTGAAGAAGTCTGAGCAACGTGTTCTTACACCCTCAATGTTTTTCTACTGCTTCTATAGTTGATGGTATTCCAACAGGTGCCTACAGTGTGCAGGCACATTTATGGCTGTAAAATAGGAAGTCTTGAAGGAAAAATTATTTTGAGATTTATAGAGTGGTTTAACACGTGTGGCAAGGTGGCTCAGTGGGTATTGTCATATCACTGCTGAAAACACACTCTTAGACCATGGCATAAAGCACAGGTGAAAATATATCTGATCTGCAAATTTGATGTTCTCTACGTCCCCAAATTATCAGTAAGCTTTGCAATGCTGAGCAGATGCACTGAAGGAAGACTGACACAGCAGGGCTAAAGCAGGTCTAGACTGAGGTCTGTTTGCAGGTAAGACTGTTCACAGAAGCTGCTAGAGATAATTCCTACTCATGGTTTTGGGCAAGTGCATCAACAAGCATTTCCCAAATTTAGGAAGACAGAAGGGAATCATGAGGTTTATCTGTGGAAAGGAGAGGTGAGAGCTCACCCTGAAACACATCCCAGAGCCATCCAGAGTTACTACAGGATGTTGCAGGAAGCTAGAAAGCTGGGCTTTCCTGCCTCCAGCCACAGACAGATATATATATGCTAATTCCAGCAATGAAGTGGATGTTGCCTCCATACCTCTCAGAAGGGGTTAACCAAGAGCACTGGTGGGACTCTTCAAGGAACCTTAAACAAGGGATACATGACAAATAAGATTGTGAATTAAGCACAGTAAGGAACCTTACTAAACACAAGTCAATAGGGCAGATACCACATGCTGAAGTTAAGTGAGCACGTCCTCAAAAGCTTTGCTTGTTCTTCCTCTCACTTAGTCCTGAAATACATTTAAAGTACTTTGAAAAATAATAACTTGTCACTGGGACGTGCACTTGCTCTTCTGTTGTTGCAAATGGTATCATTAGGATTTCAATTTTGCCAAGATAAACTTACTCCTTGTGCAAGTCCTTCGCTCCTGCTAAATGCTTTGCTGACACGCAGCATTCCCTGCTACCAGAAAGCCTGAGAACCTTTGCCATAGTCCAGGATCCCACTATAGAAAGCCTCCATACCAAGAACTTACAGACATAGCTCTGCCCAATTTTCCTCCTTGGTTTGGAGAGATAATTCAATTGTTTTCATTTATTAATATTACTTCCCACTTAACTATTTGCATTCCTTCTTTTTTTCAGCAAAAAGGATTAAAAATTAGTTCTGTTTCCATTTTAAAGCATCCGGGGATCCGAACTTGCTTTGAATTGGTATTATCCTCAGAGCCCTCCTGCCTTCAATGAGAGCAGGGCTTGTAACTGCCAGTGATGTCTCAAGGCTTAAGAGGCACAGGACTGTGACGTGACCAGATGAGGTAAATTATGCTGATTCAAAGCATTATAATATATTGATATCCCTGCCAGATTTCAGCTCAATGACCTCCTCTATACACTGGTGAGGTCACCTGCTGAAAGGCTGAGAGCTCAAAGGTTTGACATTTTCTTTCTTTTGACAAAACAAATAACATCTCTATGTTCTGCAAAAAGGCAAATGAAGACAGGAAGAAAAATACTGAAACATGCTTTTCACCAAGCAATTTCTGAAAGATATTCCAGGTCTCTGCTAATTGACAGCTGCTCTCTCCTATGAAAACTCCAGGCCTCTGTCTTTAGTAGGAATTTTCCTGAGGCAAAGAAAACAACTTCTAAACCTGTTGAACACAAATTTTCGCATGTGTCTGCTTGTGCAAACTGGAAGAAATGGGCTGCCATACCCTGCCAGGTATCCCACCCATGGAGTGCTGGGCCTACCCAGTACCCTAAGGAGCTCGACTACTGCCCAGGCTGTTGCACCTTCATGACTGACAACATCTAAGAGCAGAATCTGATCTTACAGACCCCATGCACAGCATTTTTGGCAATCGCCAAGTGCACCAGAAAGCAGTATTCTTTTACTAAGTCTCTAAGATACTGAATAATGCTTCTACTTCTTTTTATTTTAATATTTATCTTTCTAGGGTGCAGTAACTTCTGCTTTTATCATTCTGATCTAAACTCTCCCCTGAAACTACAGTCTGTGTGCTTGCCTTGTTTCATTGGTCCTTGCAGCCATTTCTATTGGGGAAGAATGATTATTTGGGACGAGTTTGACATAAGCCATTCTCCATTTCCTGACGATTCTTAGTTATGATTTTCCTCCTATATTAAATAAACTATTAATTAAATTCTCTATTTAATTTAACCAAAAGTTTTCGCAGTTCTCCACCTGACTTCTTTTAATAACTCATCTGTCTTATGAAATAGTAGATCACTTCTGGTAATTTTAAGAGACTGGAATATGTGTAATCTTTATATTAGACAGTTCATTTGGATATCAAGGTCAGCATAATTTAGTTTCATTTCAATATCAAGGGTGACATAAGTAATTTTCTTATTGACGATGATAAAAAATGTTCGTCTATTCTTAGACTGAAGAAAGCAGATATTACTTCAGATGATGGATTCACCTGAATGTTGGTGTAACATGGAATGAGATTATTAGGCAAAGTACACTCATGAGAGTGTAATAATAATACTACTTGGTAATAATATTATCATTGTAATCTAATGCACAAAATTTGAGATAGAATTTATCTATTCTTTTGCACAGCATCCTCGTTTATCAGTCTTACTGCAATAATGCCCAAAGGCAAAAGGAAAAGCAGAAATGAAAGTGCTGTTTTCAAAGGCTGTCCCAGAGGAAAGCTGCTTCGTGTTCCTGCAACAACATGAAATGAACTTCACCTCACAAGAAACTTATTCTTTCCAACCCACGATCATGTAGGAGGTAGATCCTTAGCCTTAAAATACAAAGAGAAATCACAAATTTTGTTGAGGAACATCTGGTCCTTCAACAACAGCAGCACTTGAGAAGAAAGAATTGATCCTCTGGTGAGTAGAAGGTAGGCAGAGAAGAAGAAGATGTACTGCAGTTTTGGATGCCAGATTTTTCCGAGTTCATAAATACTCTGACAGATCTTGTTGCAAATTTTGGAAAATAGTCTTAAGTTTTCACTTTTTGTTTCACAGCTAAATGCCTGAATTCCACAACCATTTTTTCCAGTTCCAGGCCTGAAAGAGAAGGTCATGGCTAGCATCTCCATTTAATCCTGAGAATTAAATCCACAATTAAAAAAATTATATATTGTAGCATCGCTGTTGTTTGACAGGATATGACTGCATAGGCCCCAGAATCGTGACTTCTGGTGTGATTAGCAGACTTAGAGCATCTCCATAAAACTGCTGACATCAGCAAAAGTGAGAGTAATCAGTCGTCACTCAAAAACAGTAATGTCTGGAATAAGGATGATGAAGTTGTTTGACTTACACCCCAACAAGATTGCAGAACTTTTTATTCTTTCTTTCCTTTGTTTCTTTGACAAAGAAAATTAACACAGGCTCAACCATTCACTGTTTAGCATGTCCTGTTTAATGAGGAGATAAATGCAGACTGAGGAGACTTCCCAGTATCACAGTCTCCGCTTCACAGGATCTCATTCTCTCCTTATTTAGACTCGGAAAATATCTCTGTATCATGTGGGAACTTTTCTTGAGAGAAGTTTTCATTAAGTTGTTTTGACAGAAGGATGATCATAATGAGAATATGTTTGGAAGACTCTTGTCTATTGACCTTTAACTTAAACAAAAGGATGCTTGAGCTGACTCTAGCTCTGGCCATGGCTACTGCAGAGAGAGAACAGACAAGTCAGATATATGATTCGTCACAGCTTGGGTTCTATGACTCTAATATTGCTATATGCAATAGCAATAAAAAATTCAAATTGCATTTTTCCCTACTTTAGTTATGACAGTTGAGGCTAAATTTCATTATGCTAATGAAATTTACCTCCCTTACTTTGTCATTGCTATTTTTGCGAAGGTTTTAGAAGAAGCTTGCAAATATTTTAGAACCTGTAGAGCAGCTCTGTGCCACTCTGAATGTCAATTATAATATAAAAACCCTGTCTCCTATGTTATATATGACTTTGGAAGTTTTATGGATTATTCTTACAGCTGGTCAGAACTACTCTGGTAGTTGTTCCTTTATCAGAAAATACTATTTTGATCAAAATCACAGCTTCCATCACAATGCATTGATTTTTCCGGAAATCGTATTTTTAACAGAATGTCTTAATGCTATTTTTACAGACCATCATTAAAAGTATTTCATTCTTCTAATGATGATGGATCATGTAATTATACATAAAGTCATTTGATTGGAAAAATCTCCAAAATCAGGTTTAATCAAATGACTATTTAAGTTTTGGTCAATTTTGCTTTTCTTAGAATGTGGAATAAAATTTGAAATTTCAACATTTTCCACAGAGCAGAAATCCCTGGCTTTCATTATTCCTGTGTATAATGAAAGCAAGGCTTTCATCTTTAAACTCCAGAGTGTTTTGCTTCAGCTTAACAAGTTGTTTTTTTCTGGTCTTCACTCTGCATTACACTGGCCTCAGTGAAATATGCAAAGTGACTATCTTCTGATGAGCCATGATTCTATTTTCAGTGCTGCAGTTATCATTCAAGTCTGTCAAAACCAAATTGCAACACTTTGCAAAACAAGTACTGGAATATAAGTACAATCCTCAGCTGCATATGTTTGGTTGGCACCGCTTTAAATCCAGAAGGTATAGACAGGCTGTATATTTCAAAATGGTGCAGTAACTCCTGAATCATATTTGCTGCAGTATGCTCTTTACCAAAAACCTTTAATGTCTGGTTTTATACATTTCCTAATGTGTCTCTTGGTTGATCTGCAGATTTGGCTGGCCGAAACGCTGCCTGATGGACTGGCTGATGCACTATGTAGTTGAATATTGTTTGACTTGCCTTTGGACATACAAAAAATCTCTTCAAGCCTCCTACTTTGGGTTATGCATTACTCTCTTGCCACCATATTCATAAGACTGTGAAATAGGTTTTTACCAAAGACAAACCTGCAAGAAGGAGCAGGGTAATGGAGGTCAGCTTCTGGCTAGCACATGATGAATGCTTCCCTGGTAACTATGATTCTATGGCAAAAATCAATCCAGAAATTCCCTCTACTGCAGTTTTATTCCAGTTCTCTGCAGCTGAGGGATTCATTACAGATTGGCTTTTTATCACCCGTCATTTTAGGCAACTTTGCTTTCCTTGGAAAACCAAAAGTATGCATAAATGAAGACTGATTATGTTCAGTTTAGGCATCCCATGATTTTTTCCATTCTCAGAATTGTGTTTCAAATAACCATAGAGATTGTGATAGGAAAGATGAGCTACGGCATCTGAAACACATTTGCTTGCGTGTTTTCACCACTGATGCTCTTTGTTTTCTGTGCCTTTTGACACAGGTTCCGGTATTTGTCCCTTAAAATGGTATTGCAGACTGATAGGACCAGCTGTCCACCTTTTGTCCTCTCTTCTGACTCTGCTGTGACAGATGGTGCAAACAGCCTGGCATATAGTTATTGGATCAATAAAAGGGACAAAGTACCTGCCAGATTGCTGATGACCGCGATGTTACATGCTCTGGTGCCAATGGACCGGTTAGCAACAATGGCACTAGCCTAACGGGAAAATAACAAAGATTAATTTTATTTTTCCAGGGTTTTTTCCGGATAGCTATTATTTCATTTACAATTTTGGGGAGAAAACCTGAAAAACTCCTAGAATTTTCACCACACTACCACAGAATTATACTAAGGTTAAGCCTCAGTTCCTCCTGTTTTGTTGCTGCTGGTAGTTTGTCATTGCCTCACTTCAGCCCCACTTCTAGGTCTCAGCTACAGTTTTAGATCTTCCAACAGTTCAACCACTATTTCGTGGAAAACTGTCTACTTTAAGTGTGGCCCAGAATATTGTTATTTTTCCTTTGACAATTTAAACAGAAGTCTTGATTCCTTCCTCATTTAAAGACTGGAGGACTCAAACAATGAAGTGAATGTTCGGGGGATGTTGGCTTTGTTTGGCTTGGGCTGGGTTTTGTGGATATTCAGCAATACAGCTGGCAATGCCCAAGCTGGCAGACGTGACCCATTCTGTTCTTGACAGCTCTCCAGGTGCTTGGCCACAGATCTGTAACTGCATCTTCAAAGTTTGTGCATGACTAACATAAAGAGATAACAGGTAAAAAGCAAGAGTTCCAATCTGAGGCTTTTCTTTATGACTGAAAAGGACATGAAATTCATGAAAAAATCGAAACACGTTTAATAAGGCATTTTCAGTTAAAAACAACAAATGAAATGGCACAGACTTCTTAGAGGCATAGGAATGGGGGAGGAGAAGGAAAAAGAGTGATACCAAATATGCCCCAAAAGGCGAAATAGAAACTGCTCAGAGACTAAGTTTTCAAGTCCATAAGCAGGAGGTATTTATTAGCAACGCGTTGGGGAACTCTCCAGGCCGCCCTGGACCAAGAGTTCCACCGGTTAGCAATTAGTGCAGCTTTTTATACAAGTTTGAGTGTAGGTTGCATCATCTTTACATGCATATTCCTATCTTTACATGCATATTCATATGTAGGCGGAGTTTTCCATTTTTGGGGAGTCTTCTGGTGGGAGTTCCGGTGCCTTCATCAGGGTGGGGGTCGTCTTGTGAGTCTTCCTCGGGTTAAACTTCTGAACTCTTCCTAATTTGGGTGGCTTCCTGGTGTGCTTGGCAAGGTCGGAGTGACCTTGGTTCATCCTGAAATTGTTGAGTGTTCTCTTCTGCCAACATGTCCTGTTCTCTCAGACAATTNATTTATTACCTTCGTGTTTTGGTAGGATTTGGAAATGTAGCCTAACTGACCATAAACGGGGGCCTGCAACTGCTCAAAGCTATGATAAGAGAGGAAGGCAGGAATGTAGGGAGCAGTCCTGAGACCAGCACAATGTTCTCTTATTTAACCCAGCTTACGTTTTAACTCCCTATTTCTCGAAGACTGCTTCCTTTTGAGCAGTTTCAAGAGCCATCAGCAACTGAAAGCAAGCTGTGAAAGAACATGTGGCATGTTCTAATCTAGCCTGTCTGCACCTTCCTGAGCACTGCAGGTAAAGATCACCTCTGTGGGAGTTCAAAGCCAGCTGGCAATCCATGGTATCAGAACTCAAAATGTCCTTAGTATTTCCTAAAACTAAAAATTAAATGAAAAAACAAAAATCTTCCTTCTGTGGAGGGAAGGAAAAGCATTCCCTCTGAATTCTGAAATCCAGGAATGAACACTCTGTTCACTGGTTTTAACCAACAGATACGAACAATAGCTAATGGCTTTATACTAGAAGACTACTTTCTCGTTTGCCCACCATATGCCCTCAATGAAGCGCTTGTGAATGCCACAGCTATCCAAGAAAGACAGAAGCACTGCTGGTGTCCCCTCCCAGTCCCAGAGATGCATTCACTCCATCCCTTCCCGTGTCTGAGACAGACCAAGTACCACCTCTGATGTCTAAGATCACCTAATGTTTCAGATGACTCACTCTCCCAATCTTTGTCTCCCTATACAGTCAGTAAAAATGATAACTTGGTACTTAGCAAACAATCCAAACACAGCTCCTGGGATCACACTGTTTCCTACTACGGGGTCTTCAAAGACTTGTTTTCTGTTTGCCTCCTCTGGGGAGACATAATGTGCAGCAAACTGTGCAGAACTAGAGCCAGTGGCTGCAAGGAAGAACAACCAAGTAGCAGCAGAGGTTGATCTGGGGGATTTAGTGGTCAGTCAGAGGAAAAAGAAGAAAGAAAGAAGGTACAGTAAGGATGAGATGTGTGGAAATAAAGGAAGAAAGGGAAAGGCAGAGAAAGATAAATAAGCAGATGGAAACAAAACCAGCAGGAGAAGAAAGCAAGAAGAAAATAGAAGACAAAGGAGATTAGGAAAGAGAAGAGGATCTGGATAGAATTACCAAGTGAGATCCAGTAGCCAAGATGGGGATACATATTGCTGGCAATGGTAAGAACCTGTCATATTTTCTCTTCAGAAGACCCAAACCAGAAACTGATGAGGATGATCTAGTTAGTCTCGCTTTTGATCTCTGATCCAAACCTAGTTCCATTTTATAACTAGTTCTGAGATATCAGTGGAGTTTTTTCAAACAGAAAAATTTCTTCCATCCTTTTTCTTTTCATTTATTACATGACTATGCTAAAAAAGTCACAGGGTATCTCATCATTCTCATTGGCATTTTGTCACTCAAAAATAATGTTAATACTGAAAGTAACACATGTACAAAGCACAAAGACGAGACCTGAAAGGAGAAGATTAAGCTTTTCTTGCTTTACTCTCAAAGTCTTCCTGATTACATTTTTGCTCTGAGTTATTGTGAAAATAAAATTATTATCCAAATAAAGAAGTCCAAAATTTTCTTAGTTTCCTGAGTCATCACCACACAAGACTGTCAGGATGCTCAATGAGTTCCTTTCTCAAGGAGGTACTGTGCATTGCAGATCAACTGCCTTATGTGCGTCTCACCTGCAGAAGTGCTGTTGTGGAGATGCATCATCTCAGCAGAGCGGTAAAGTGCACCTCCACATTATCAGGGTTTGCAGAGTTCACACCCTGCTGCAATCCCACCCTTTGGGGGTGTGATTTGTCCCAGACCCTAGGGTCACACAGGGCAGGAAGGCAGAGCCACAGCTTTTCCTCACTGCCCAGGATCTTGCCCTGCTGAAGAGGAAAGCAGCAGAGCCCAGGGAGTTAATGTGCCAGGTTTCTCAAGATGTTTCATGACTAAGTTTATCCTTCATCCTGGGCTTCAGCTAAACAGAAAAGATGAACCTTTCTTCAGATCCGAGGGTGCTCATGCAGAAACGAGGAGAGCCAAAAATACCTAAAAAGAAGATTTCTGCTGAAACTGGCCCTCCCTTCTTTGGGACCTGCAAGCCCTGGCATCCCTGATGGGAGAGCTGGCACATCACTCTGTGGCTGTAGATGCTCTAGCCTCAGAAATTAGAGACCAGATTGGTTTCTATTCTTGTTTCTCAGGAAGACTTTCAAAACCAAGCCATTTTGAATGAACATGCTGACTTACAAATGGGATATTCCCAGTAAAAAACAAGCTTTTATATGAAAGATATGCCTGACACCTTTAACTGTAGCTCTGCCTATGACATTTTTTGAGGAAAGTTTTTCCAACAGAAATAAGCTAGAAGTTTCAGGGCAGGAAAAGAAGCTGCAACCTCACCCATCCTCTGTTGCTCCCCATTTTGAAAGACAACACAATTTCTAGCTCAGCAGCACAGGCAGAGCCCCGTTGTTGAACACAAGCATGGATTCAGCTTTGCCGTAAGGCGCACATAGACTTCCACCAGCCCAATTCCAACACTTCTCAGAACTGTCATTTTCACATGCAAGGAAATAATTTGGATACATATTGATGGTTTCTTTTGGTCACACATAAGCTCATTGAGCTCCAGACTGAGTTCCAGACTGAGATAACATTGTGTATCCACACTAGTGCAGATCTCACTATAGACAAACACATCCAGCTTTCCAGTGTAGTATATATTCAGATTCAGTGTCACCTAGCATATTTACACAGATTTTCCATCTTGCGGCAGGGATAAAGTGAATTCACATCCACCTGAAGGACAGCAAAAGCAGAATTGTATCTGCTTACAATATCCAGTGTAAACACACCCTAGTCATCATGAATACATGAGGTGGTTTTTAAGTATGAGAGCAGTCTGCTCAAAACCGAGTATGTTATTTGAAGAGGCAAATTGAGAACTTTTCTTTTGCAGAAAGATACACTCAGGCCAATCAGATGTTTCTTCACTACAAATAAATAAAAGCATTCAAATCTCCCTATAAAACAAGCACAGTGCAGTGGCAGAACTCCACCTTTTAACTGCTTTAATAAATACTCTCTCCAAGTTTGTTGCTCCTACTTCAGATTGGCAATCTTGCCTGTTTTTTTCCAGGTAGATCAGCTGGCTTAATTAAACATATTGCTTTGTTCATATCCTTGATAACCACAATTAACACAACACTATTATTATAAATATTATGCTGCCTGATGGTTTTCAAACACCTTTCACACATCAGTGAATTTGCAACGAAGTCATGCATATAGATATGAGAAGACAGCTCTTTAAAGCCAAATGATTCTACAGTAAAAGATACTTCCACTCCTTCACTCTCCTCTCAAGGTAATGCACTGTGTACATTCTTAATCTTTCTGCACCTCTTGCTAGTTAACAATGACGCGCATAAAGATTAAAACTTGAATTAAAACATTACTTGGGGACTTCAATTACCCACTATGGATTTGCTGCCCCTGGACTTGACCGACTTCCCCAGCAAAAAATACTTACAGTGAAAAAAAAATATCAAGCTGGGACAGGGCTGCCCATTTGGTCCTTAATACCATCTGGGAAGATAATGATTCAATTCATTCTGCCCTCAGATTAATGGAGCAAGCTCAAGTATTATAAGAAGCACTTTAATTCCCTCTGATGTTTTCATTATGAATTCCTTTGTGGCAGAACTCATTTGCAATAATGCATATGTAATTTTGGAAACCAAAAGGAAATCCTGTAGCCTTCAGGACATCATTAACCTGCAGAAATGCTGAGGCACACACATAAAACTCAAATATGCTAGCACCAGCAACCTCTTGAAACATTTTAAGAATAAAATTGGCAAGTAAAACTGCATCTTGCTTCTTGGAAGTTAAAATGGCTGAATTAACAACTATTAAAATCCTAATGGCATTAGTGAGACTTCAGCTATCTCTTCAGATAGTTTCTAAGGATTCATAGATATACACTGGAATAGTCTAAAAAAGTTCCATGAGTTCATTATCTATAGCTATTTGGAAGTAAATCACCTGCCACAGTTACAGACTTCCCTTTTCTCTTATTTTCATAGTCCATTATATGTTTCTTTATTTAACAGCATTCATCAGCCAAAGCAAAAAAATCAGTCTTATTTGACTTAATGCTTCTTTTAAGAACTAGAGACTCACTGCTGCATTTTCACTGAATTTTCACTGAATTTCACTGAATTTTTAGAGTTGGAAGGGACCATAGAGATCATCTAGTCCAACTCCCCTGCTGAAGCAGGATTGCCTAGAGCTAGAGCATGTTACACAGGACTGCATCCAGGCTGGTCTTGAAAATCTCCAAGGAAGGGGACTCCACAACCTCCCTGGGCAGCCTGTTCCAGGGCTCTGTCACCCTCACCGTGAAGAAGTTTCTCCTCATATTTGAGTGGAACCTCTTATGTTCCAACTTATGCCCGTTGCCCCTCGTCCTCTCACTGGGAACCACTGAAAAGAGTCTGGCTCCCTCCTCCTTCAACCCTCCCTTGAGATACTTGTAAGCA
>QJSC01004471.1:0-65379 GCA_003697955.1 Calidris pygmaea | reverse complement strand
CTGGGGGACACCACTGGTTACAGGCTTCCAACTTGAACCTGCTCCATTAATCATTACCCTTTGAGTCCTGTCACACAGCCAGTTCTCAATCCACCTCACTGTCCCCTCATCCAGCCCATACTGCCTCAGTTTCCCAATGAGGATCTTATGGGAGGCAGTGTCAAAAGCCTTGCTGAAGTCAAGGCAGATGACATCTGCTGCCCTCCCCTCATTTTGAAGCCAATGTTGTCTGATTTGATGCAATGAGTCCAAGACTATTGTCTGCAGTAGTTTATGGAGTAATATAAAGTAGTCAATGTCAGATTTCAATTTGAGGTGGTGGCATAACTCTTGGATTGACTTCTTTAATTCTCTAACAGAATAAGAGATTTTTCTCTGTAAGATTCACAGTAAATGTAATCAGAGTCATCTGCTAACCAGTGGCTGCAACCTCCATCTGCTGTGTGGCAGTCTGGGAAATAGCAAGGACCACAAGAAAGCAGAAGCATCACTAACGAGTTTATTTTAGTCTGTTTATATCACCTTTTTTTTGTAGTAAAAATCAACGCATATACCATTTGTTGTTTTAAACCCACAAGTTTATATAGAGAAAGGTATCAATTGTCCTTTGGGATCAGACTCAGAATAAGAACATAAGATTTCCTGTGGTTCAGAGCAAGAATCCATCTAGCTGAAGGACATAGCAAGGGAGGTGTAAAAACAAGGAAAGCATATAACATTCTTTCCTAATGTTTTCATAAGCTCAAACTATTTTCATTCAGGACATTCCTAAGCTTGACAGCACATCTGGTAAATCACAATCTCTTAGCCAAATACTTTTCCAGTCATCCTTTACATCCACTCAAGCCTCTTGTGTTCTAGCAAGGATTCACACAAAGCTGCTATCTATTGACTGTCATCTGCTTTTGTTTGGTTCAAAGCCAGCTCCTACTGGGTTATTTCCTGGTTTTGCATTGGACAAATTAATCTTTCTCTGTTCGTTTCAGGCCATCCATATTTTTGCAGTCATCTATTTTACATCCCTAAGTCATCTCTTCTAGAATGAGAATACAGAGCCTGCTGAAACATCCCTCATATGAGAGACGGGCCACACATTTGATTGTGCTTGTTACCCTTCTCTGAACCTGCACTGAACCATACATCCTTTCTGAGATGAGGGGACTAGGGTGCACAGAATATTCAGTATGAAGGCACACGTGAATGCATACAGGGGTATAAGTCATCTTTGGTGTCCTATCTCCAACTGCACTAGAAGTTTGAACTGAAAAGGTAAGAATTTCCTGGGAGACATATGTGAAATAATTTGTTCTTCACCTGTTATCCTTTATTCCTGACAAAGCTTAGCTCTCAGCCATGAGATTAAAACAGTTTTACAGTTCCTTTTGTAGAACTACTTATATAACTGCAAATACTACTCTTAATAAATAACTAATCAATAGCTAATTGGGAATGTTTTTAAATTCCTAAGCATAAGAGCATCCTGCCTGTAATAATGAGCTCACAGCTGGTTTTCTTCATGTTACACAAGAAAGCATTTCCAAATCCTGGCCTTAACTTTTAGAGGTCACTGTCACTGAAGGGTTGCTTTTTGTATGCAATGTGAAAGGATTTAGGGTTTTTGTGGGTAGCAGATAAAAAATATATGCACAATACTTTCAAAATAAAGAAATAAAAATTAGAATTACACCTTTCCTAGAAATTAAATCAAATTTTTGCATTAATAACTATTTTTAAGAAAACTGTTATGTTAGAATGAAATATTTTACTTTCTTCCACATGTTGCAATTTACAGTATTGTCATTTTGAACTTCTGTAATAGACAGTAGAAATGAATATTTTGATTTTGTGTAAGCGTTTGTGTAAGACTACCTTTTATTAAAATGTATGTTGCAGAAACTCTTAACCTAAAAAAAAAACCTTATGAACTGATCATAAAATCAAAGTCTTTAAAAACATTTAAAGGATTATTTTAACTGATCAGAAGATAACCTCAAATCTTCATTTTGTTATCCTTGTTTGACTGTTTGACCCTGTACAACCCCCACCTCCCCTCCAACTTTATAATAAAGCATTTTCCAAAGGTATACTTGCTGGAACTGGCTCAAAGAGTCCAAAAAAACTCCAGAATCCTTTTCTCTAACTTCTTCAATATTAAAGAGAAGGGATTTGCAGCAGCCACCAGTGAGGGTCCTTCAGAACTAGCAATGAAACTTGAAAAAATTTTGTGTCAATATGCTACTGTAAATTACTGGTATAGGAGGCTCAGACTGAACTCTGAACTCTGCAGTTATTATTCAAAACAGTGAATACAGTGGCATTCCTGGCTTCTGAATGCCTGGTACTGCTCCTTTGGTGCTTTGAAAAACCAGTGCAACATGCCTAAATTTGCCTATAATGTTAATCACTGCTAAATCCATGTGTTAGATGCTGTACTATTTAAAAAAAAACAAACAGTCCAAAATCCATTACAGGAGGTCAACATTGGGCACAACTACATTAAAACATAAACATTTTAACAATAGGGCAAGAGACACAAAGACAAAGGAGCAGAGCCTCATTAAAATCACTGCATGACTTTTATCTCTGAAATACTAGCTATTTCAAAGACTGATGAAAAATAAACAAAACATAACCTCTAGAGTCTTGTGTTATGATTAGTCAATACCTCTACAAAGAAGATACAATATAATTCTGTGCAAAAAGTTGGTGTTCTAGTTCACATAGAACTTCATTTTGCTCAAAAGCCAACTATGTCTGACATCTACATGAAATGGAAACCTCCCCAAACTTCCTGTGCGCTGAAAGCCCTCTTGGATCTCAACTGCTCAGTCACACTCAGAAAGCACTAGACCTGGAGTGGCATCTGTAGCATCCCACGTCAAATGCTGTTAGGACACCTACTGTCTCTTTATAGCCAGTGGTGGGAAATAGGTCCTGTAAGGCATAGTTTATGAATTTTGGGCTTGAACAACTCATGCCCTCAGACCTTCACTGGCTATAAAGCGAGCCCAGGACCAGTAACTCAGAAGTCACTTACATATTCTCCATAAACACTCTCAGCTCATAACCTGGCCAGATTTGGGCTGCTTGACAGCACCCTTGAACCTGTTGGTTTGGACCTGTCCAAACCAACCATGGGAGCATAACTTGAGTCTGCTTTGCCTAAAAATCCACCTATGGGCTTGAGTAGTAACGTGATGCTTCCTTAGGCATAAGACAGTGTTCATACCAGTAAATGAAGCAGTGCAAGAGAGTGCTGCAGGAACCCAAATGTTGGTACTGATAAACTAAAGTTAAAGTCACTCATGGCATGCTTTTAACTCTAACTGGCACTTTCCCAAACGTTGTTCCCAGGAAAACACCACAGCTAGTACAAGGCAAATACCTTCCTGAAAGGCCCAATGCTAGCAGTTCAGGGAACAATTACACTCTTTTCAGGGTGGGGTAGTAAATAATCTGAGCAGTTTGCCTTGAAGCCATAAAAGGATCCTGGCTCCATTTAATTTACAGGATAGTGATAGCAAGCTGGATCCCCAGACACTGCACTGGACTTGTTGAAGGCTCGCTGAATCCATAACGCTTCCAAAGAAATATTTCAGGCTACTGACACTTATGCTTTCTGATGAAAGTTGGTTTTGTCAGACATCCTGGCCATAGCCAGTATCAGATCAGCCACTGTGATTTGGAAGAATTTCTTCTCACTTTTAAATGGGGAAACTGAAACTTATCTCACTTCCGACCCTGAAATTTATCTTAATTCTGACTAAAGAGCTCACTAATAATAGTGATGTAGTTCAGCCTCTAGAGTTCACTCAATTCTTGGTCTTATCTGGGACAGCCAGTAAAAGTGTCAGTCAGCAGGCAGCTGTCCACCAGGAATGGAAATAAATCTAAATCATTTAGGATAGCTTATTAAAACCATAATTTTCAAACACAATTGACCCTACCTAAACTGAAGCTGGTACCTAAGACTAGTCTTCATTGTTTTATTTTATTCCTTTCATTTCAAGCATGGGTTTTAAAGTGCTTTATCTTAACTCTCTTTTCCACACACTGAAATTTTAGTCTAGCTTTGACCATAACAGTAGCTCATGTCAATGTCTGCTTATTATGATGCACATTTAGGTTTACTTCTGTATCAACTAATTCAGTCTTCAGGGATGCTGGAGCTGAGACTAAAGTCACCTTTTTAAAGGTCAATGCACAGTTACTCTACAGAATATTCACAGCAAATTAATTGCAAAATGCATGTACTTTTAGTAAATAATCCATTTTACATTGCTTTGAGAAATGCATGACTGACATGAATATGTGTCTTGATATATTAATCTATTGTATAAATACAGGAAGTCATGCTTGCTGGAGGTAAAATGGCCTTAATATGTATGGGGAAAATATGGTAAATAAAAAGCTACTGTCTGTGAGTGAAATTAAACTATCCTCCAGAAGTCTCAATCCTGGCATTGTAGAAACCATGCAATCCCTTCTGGATACAACTGAAAATTTGAAAGGGCATACTTTTCCCTTCTAATGGTAAAAATATTTTTATCCAGCATTTCAGGTTGGCTCCATCTTTGTGTATCATTTTCCTTAACCTTAGGTTTGTCACTGAATATTTATTGGGGTGAAAGAGAAAGGCTCTGATTGATTGTGAAGAAGCACTGTATGATTATCTGTCACTGGCCTGATGTCCCACGGAATAAGGCTCAGGAGAGAAATAGTTTGGGGGGTTTAAGTGCATTGCTTTTACAGTTCAATCCCAGGAGGATATTTTAAGTATAAGGAAAAACTTGAAGTGATGGGAAAACCTCTAGACTTCTATTGACTTTATGACAGAAAATCTACTCAAGAACTTTCCTCTGTAAACATGTACAATAATGAAGTTTGTAATTGGTTGCTAAACTTCAAATAACTGTTATTGATATTAAGGCTGCACATTAAATAAAATTCAGGAGACAGAAAAAAGTAGGAAATATTAGATGTACTGGTATATTTGATGTTGGCCAGACATTGGAGGCCTTCAAAGAAGAGGGAGAGAATTTGGAGTTATTAGAATAGCAGGAGGAGATGGCATTGATATGCTCTTTGCTGGGAGGTAAGAAGTCTTTTGCCAGTTGATGGCATGCAGAAAGAAAAGTGAGAAAGCAGATGTTATGAAGCAGCTCTGAGAGCAGTAGGGGAAGAGGAAGAGAGGATGCTGGGTGAAAGAGAGTGTCAGGCCAGAGGAAAAAGAGGAACAAAACCACCTTGTCTGGGTAGCACTAGCTTCATCTGATCATTTTACATGTTCTTTCTTCAAGCACTAGGATAATAATTTAACTGCAAATTTTCAATTTCCAACCACAGAAAATGCACTTACCCCATGCTGATCATATTACACTAGATTTAGGCACAGACTATGATCAGAGAAAACATTCCCCCATCACTCTCCTTCTGTGTTATACACTTGTATCTTCCCCTGCAGTCTTCTCTCTGCTTACACTAAGAGCAAAGATGGGTTGCACCACCTGCTCACCAGGGGAACCAGGTTTCCGGAACACGGAGGTAAAGTGCTCTCCTATGTGCACGTCATGCATTTGCAACCCAGGTACACAGTGCACGACAGAAGAAATAACCCCAGTCTGCTGGCAAGACCTGCAACAAAGCTCTGCATGATGCCATATATAGAGCATAAGCCATGCTCTCCCTCTTCCAGAATCGAAACCAGGTAACTTAGTGACAATTAGACCTGCTGTAAGTGGTCATCTCAAAGCAGCTTTCAGAGGCTGAATGGAGCACTCATAACAAGGACCTTGTCTAGCAAGGAACACCAAATCACAGAATCACATGGGGTTGGAAGGGACCTCTGGAGATCATCTAATCCAACCCCCTGCGAGAGCAGGTTGCACAGGAACATGTCCAGGCAGAGCCTGAATGTCTCCAGAAAAGGAAACTCCACCACTTCCCTTGGGAAGCCTCTTCCAGGGCTCTGCCACCCTCACAGGAAAGAAGTTCCTCCTCATGTTTAGGTGGAACCTCTTATATTCAAGTTTGTGCCCATTTCCTCTTGTCCTATCCCAGGGCACCACTGAAAAAAGACTGGCCCCATCCTCTTGATGCCCTCTCTTTAAGTATTTATAGGTGTTGATCAGTCTTCTCTTCTCCAGACTTAAAAGACCCAAGTCCCTCAGCCTCTCCTTGTAAGAGAGATGCTCCAGTCCCCTCATTATCTTTGTAGCCCTAATCATCTTTGTAGCCCTATAAATGTAGCCCAAATAAATGATTAGTATTTGTGACTTCAAAGCACAAGTTGTAAACACCACACCATTTTCTTACAGTACATGCTAGAACTCACTCTGTGGTTGCAGATTTCTTCCACTATTCATAGGTCAAAACAAAGGTATAACTGATTCTAGTAAGTGACATTTGTTGCTAGGGTCGAAGGGTTTCACAGGATTATATGTAAAAATTAAATATAAACTAGAAACCATAGCTACTTGATATAATCCTTTTCTAACAGAGTTGAGATTTCTTTTTTGTCGTTGTATAAACTCAGCAGATTCAGCCTAAGCCCAGCTCATCAGCTTTCTATTTCTCCTGTCACTGGATAAGCATATGTCATCATCCCCTAAGCACCTCATTTACCAACTCCCTCTTAGATCAGTTCTGTAACAAGATTTCCACTGGTGATGCCAACTGTGGGGTTGCAACTACATGGTTTTAGGGCTGCCCAAGACTCCTGCCCTGGGCCAGGGCAGAGGGTATCCCCTTTCTGGTCCACGTGTAAATATTCACAAACACTCCCAGAGACATAAGGCTGAAAGAAAAAGGAACTCTCTGTTCCTCCTGTAAGAAGAAAGCAGCTCACTCCAGATAGCATCATTTATACAAGTTTCAGGAATGCCCCTTGAGTGACTCTGAAGCATTACAGAAGGCACTTGGGGACTGACACACACGTGTGCCACCCCAGGCTTTCAGCCACCCTGCCCTCATCCCTCTGCCCACAGTCCCTGTGGGTGCTAGCAGGACATAGGGCCCGAACCAAAACTCATGGCCCTCAGCAGCCTATACCTAGTCAGGACAATTGCAAAATGTCTGGGCTCTCTCCCATCTGGCCAAGGAGGAAATGCTGGGCTGCATTTGCAACTGAAAAAGGTAAAAACCTACTGAAAGGGGTCAACACAAAATGAAAGAAACTCCCTTTGGCTGAACGAGGAGCGATGCTTGGTACCAGGTGAGGGGCTCTGCCCTACAGCTGCTGAAAGACTGAGGTCAGGGGTGGTATTTAGACAGTGGTTCTCCAAAAGGAGTGGGGAATTTGTGGTCTTGCAAGGTGAGCCCTTGCTTCAGTTGAAATCACAGAAACAGGAGCTCCTCTTATGAACAGGTGCGCAGTTCTCCCAAAGGCGAGATAGGTGGTAGTCATCCATAGAATCATAGAATCATTCAGGTTGGAAAAGACCCTTGGGATCATTGAGTCCAACCATCAACCCTACTCTACAAAGTTCTCACCTACACTGTATCCCCCAACTCCACATCTAAACGACTCATAAACACATTCAGAGATGGTGACTCAACCACCTCCCTGGGCAACCTACTCAATGCAGTCTATGCATTCAATGCTCCCTGGGCAGCCTATCCATGTCTATCTCAATTTCTTTGAGCTTTTTAACAGTTAAGCAGTTTTAGCAGAATATACAAATTCCAACTCCTACAATGTTACGTAAACCACAGACGATAAAGCTTTCTGCAAGAAGAGACAGGTTAAGCTTCCTCAGACAGTGGCAGGGCTCCATGCACCCCACAAAGGAATGTTCAGGCCAAGATGGCAGCAGTGTCTGGCTCAAAGAGGGGGCTGGGCCTAGTCTGAGAATACAGGCAAGCTAAACAGGAGTAAACTCTCTTTTGAAATGCTACAGAAGGAAAGTTATGGATCAGGAAAGAGAGAAGTTGCTTGACACAGCTGGCATTGACAAGAAACCCAAGAAACCTTCACCTTACTGGTCTTTTGGCTACCAGAACTAATTCACAGATTTAGGGACTGTTGTAACTTCATCCTCACAGACACACATGCAGACTCTAGGACAGGCCATATAAAATAGCTGAGATCAAGGCATGCTTTTCTCCATACCATTTTCGATCAGTTTTGTTTAACTATTGAAAAAAAACCAACAAAACACCCCAAAACAACCCCCCCAATAAAAAAAACAAAACAAAAAACCTACCAGCAGTTTCTCTGTCTAATATTCCAAAGGGCCTTCATGGGGGTCTGTGGTAAGGAAGAAGAGCCTGAAGAATAAGCAGATTACCTAACTCCATTTCTTTCCTAAAACATGGGCCTGAGCAAGATATGAGCTGAAGTCTCAAATAAAATACCATCTTTATTTTCTAAAAGATCTGTAATTGAACTTAGCCCAATTACTGCTGCTGAAGCTGTAACACACTGGTGTACAAACTATTGAAACATATGTTCATTAACTTTTCTTTAATTTGCCTAGGGCATTTTTCCACACAAAGAGGATAAATGCATTGGGAAATATATGGTAAATACATACAAGAAATTACTCAATTCTATTTCTTTTAAGGGAATAATACACGTAATATTACTACATAGATTTGATTTCACTGTGTAGATGGATGATGTGTAAAGCCATAGACATTCTCTATTCTTATAACACTGCTTTTTCTTTGACATTGCTAAGAAGTCCTAATGTTGCTGACTTCAATACCATACAAATTATTCATATCATCATACCAATAAACATTGAGCAAGCTTGGTCCTTAAATGCACTCCTCAAAGACATGAAACATGTAATAAAATCCATTGCACACGATCAAGCAGGCTTTTAGTATGGACTTCAATGGCAGTTTGCATCTCTAGATGCAAGAAGTCTTTGATCTATATATCAAAGCAGAATGGTAATGAGTGCACTCACTGCACTATACCTTGATACTTCAGGTATATTCCGCTCCCCCTGAATGTTGAAGCAATTAAACAGAACTTCAGCAATACTACCAATTAGCAAATTGCTGTCTCAGAGTCTCAGCATTAACTCTTTATTTTATATTAGTTCTAGAGCATCACCAACTCTGCTCCTATGCTCTGTAAGATCTATTTATGGTCCATCCTGACACAGGTGCTGCTGTTAGATACACTGCTCAGACATGGGAGTCAGAAAATGAGACAATCTCCTGTTACTCCATAGCTAGCACGAGCAAGAACCACTAACTAACAAGTCTGTGGATGCTTGTGATGGTGATCAACCTGGTCAGTGGGGCTACTAAGAACCATCTTGTCTTCCAACGGCTCTCAGTTCCACTGCTTAACCACATCTGTATGGCTTATCAGAGCACCATACCTGCCAGAGAGGCTGCAGAAGGCTCTAGAGAGCAAACAAAATGGGGACAAAACATGAGATATCATCGTTGTTTTCAAAAATAAAATCTGCATGCCTTACTTCACTGTAATTCTGTCTCTTGTTCAGTGGAAAGTTAATTTTACACATTATGAACAAGTTTACTTACACAGAAGATGATTCTGCAAAGTTAAGTAGTCCTAAATTCCTCAGAGGCCTTGAGAAATAGCCTGAAAAATCAACACTCTTTTTTCAAGGAAACTTCTGGAGGGGAATATAAATAAAAGCATTATTGATAAGATTTTCCTGTGGCAGCACTAAGAACTAGTTTGACTTGCAACACCAATCAAGCTGCTATAGCATTCTGGACTTCAAGCTAAGACTGATCTTGTGCCCTTGGTAAGTCTGTCTGCACCCCCAACTTGATGCTAGCCTATTTATGATTCTGCAATTCCATTCACAGCCAAAATAAAGAGGATTTCTTCAGTATTAAGATTCTTAATTTCTTCAATATTCTTCTTCACTTCTTCAATATTAATATACACTCATGAGTTTCTAAGTTCAGAACAATTGTCCTGATGCAATGTTTTCTTTCTGATACTTTTTGCTGCTTAGCAGCATAAGAATTTGGAAGTTGCACATTTGTTGGAAAGCATTAGTATGACTCTACGAGTGTTTCTTTGCTCTTGAGTTGCTTAGCCTTGCTACCTGAAACTTGAGTGACACAATTCCCTGTCATTGAGAAGTCCCAGGGTGCTAACAATTCTTCAGGCAGCGATACTTGATGTGAGCCTCTGAAATGTGATCTTTAACATGAAAAGAGCGTATGAGACACTTCCCACCTACTGTTCTATGAACCTAACTTGCTCTTTTCAGTTATACACTGATGTAGACTATTTCTATAAGAAGGAGGATATGCTGTAGCAGGTGAAGACTTGTAGTTACAGCAGCATTCTCTAGATTTCAAAAGATCTCTAAAGGAGAGGTTTTCTGCATCCTGCATTTGAAGCCTATAGTCAGTGAAACTTGCTGAGATACAAAAATGAGCATAAAACCAATTTGCTAGTGAATTGATAACAAGTGTCAGCTATTTCCAAAGGGGAGCAAATGAACGGCACAAGGTTTCTACTGTAAATCCTTAGCTCTGAAAAAAACTAAGAATGAAACTATTTTTGGACTGTTTCCTGGTACTTACAAACACAGAAGCCTGCACACTGCATGTCTTCTGTATGGAGATGCTCAGCTGAAATAGTTGTCTCTCCATCCAAAGAGTAATGGGTGCATTAGTTCTAGAAGTATATGCATCCTGCCTGTCTGAGAATGGCTTCTTAAAATGCTTCTAACCTGTTTATACTTCCAATACTGAAAATAAAGCAGATTATTTGGAATATAGTGCTACTAAGCAGGAACTTTTAAAAGTTGACTTTGCAAAGCCTGAATCTGTTGAATGTAAAAATGTAAACTTGTTTTCAGAATGGCATTTGGAGTAATTAATTTTCAGGACAGAAATGTAGCAAGGCAAGACTAATAATTAGAGAAAAAAAACCACAAAGATGCAAACACAAAGCACTGATTCTTATGCTATAGAAGTTTTCTTTCAAAATTTAAAGTGAGGAATCAAAGGTTCTTGGGTTTTTTTTGAGTAATCAGGAGGTTAACAAAGGAATTTAACAACCATGGTCAAAGAAGATGATGTACTTCAAAAAAAGATTTGTCAGAAAAAAACCCTGTATGTTCTTGCAAGATACTGCCTAGAAAAATTATTTCCTTCTAGAAGGAAGTCATCAATAATTTAGAAGTAGACAACATCTTTCTAAGGAACAGTTCAGATACATGCACTATAAATACAGAAAAGTATCCAAGAATTAAGTTCCTCACAGAAGACAAATTCTTCCTTAAAGTTCCATCATTCTGACAGACTACAGGATTAGGGCAGAAGTAGCACATTACAAACACATTTCTCAGATAAATCTTGAATCAGTCAAAAAACTCTCACTGTCTTCATTGAGACTACAATTGCACATTGGAATGGTAGTATTTCATAGAGAACTAACCAAAACCTCATTTACAGTCAGTTTTATTTTTAAGGATATGTCACTGACAATCAGCTCAAGGATCCTCCAAAATTTCTACTTATTTCTTTCTATTGCATTGAGGAATACATTGTATAGGGGGCTCTACAACTCATGTGGGACAATACAAGATAAGAAAGCTAAGATAATACAAGATAAGTAAGATAAAGAAAATTAGGAAAGTGACTACATATATTTTATTCCTTAAGGGTATGCTCCCATTAAAAAAAAAAAATGGTGCATTTTAGTTAATGGATAGTTAAATCTTGAATATGAAGTGATAACACTTCAATAAGGTAGATTTCTGTTTAATCAGCCTCTCATTCCTTTGCTTCCAGTCAGACTTGTAATGAACTGGTGCACCCATAAATTATATATAGAATTAAACGTGCTAGATATTATAAAAGAGATGTTTTATTGCTTGAGGTGACTGATGCAAACAAATCTCAGCTTCCTAAAACTCACTTTGAAATTGATTTACTGATCTCATTTTAAAATTTGCATGAAAAATATCTGCTTATCATCTGGATAGTGTAGTTCTAATAATAGCATATTCCAGTGTGGCACATCCAATATTCAAGTCCAATAAAATGAAGAGACTGTGGAAAAAACACAGAGGAAAGAACTACAGGAAATGAGTTTAACACTTTAACTCCCCAGTTTGCACTCACAATCTAGCAACAAAACCACCAACCCATTAAATTATTCAAAGAAGAGGACTGCAAAAGCTTCGTGCAACTTCCCTGTAGACGGGCTCTGAACAAACCAACAGAACAAGCACTCCTAATTAGGGCTGAAATGCCAGGTTTAGAAAGTAAGAACATCTCCTGCATCTGGCACATTGACAGACCAGAAAAGTAATGTGAACAATATCTCAAATTGTCACTCCCAATTTAGCACTAGATGTAATTATGATGGTACGTCAAAAGAATATATCCATGCCCAAAGTCCTTGAGCAGTTATACATTGAAAAGACTGGTTGGGGAATTATTAAGTCTGCCTCTTTGCGCCACCTTTATGTACTGTATGAATCCATCCTTTTATACTACAAGAATACATACATTTTATGGGTTTATTACATAGAATTGAGAGATATATTGAATGTAGAATACAACAGAACAGACCATCCCCTTTCTCAGCGTACCATCAGAAAAATACTTAAATTTTTAAATTCACTGAAAATCATTATTATTTCATTTATACCAATGTAGCCATCAGAACTAGTCAAAGAGGACCAAATTTCTCCAAATGACACATTAAGAGATTCTTAAACCACCAAAATTTAGACTGACAAAATAACCTGCACATGTCCTCCGATTTGTCTGGTAGTTACCAAGTAGTTAATAATTTTTACCAGACCAGATAAACAAGACTTCATACAAGTTTATTTATGAGAAAAAAAATCTGATACAACTGAGTAATGATTAAACAAACAGAAGGAACTACTGATTCTGCTTTTAAGGGCATATATTAGAAGTTGCAAGGTAACAACTTTTGCTTGATTTTTTTATCCAAGAGGCATGCAGGTGCTACCAGATATGTATTGCCAGACTGGTTTTTTTCTTCTAATTCCATAAGGAACTGCAAACTGTTTCTTTTATTGGAAAGGTCAGAGATGCGATTAGAAGGGATAACATTACAAAATCACAGAATCTTCATGGTTGGAAGGGACCTTTGAGATCATCGAGTCCAACCATACACACAAATAAAAAAAAATCCCAACAATCTCGAGCATGCCCTGAAGTGCCTCATCTACACGTTTCTGAAATCCCTCCAGGGATGGTGACTCCACCACCTCTCTGGGCAGGCTGTTCCAGGGCCTGACCACCCTCTCAGGAAAGTAATTCTTCCTAATACCTAATCTAAACCTCCCCTGCCCCAACTTCAGACCATTTCCTCTGCTCCTGTCATTATTCCCTTGGGAGAAGAGACCAACACCCACCTCTCTACACCCTTCTTTCAGGGAGTTGGAGAGGGCAATGAGGTCTCCCCTCAGCCTCCTCTTCTCCAAACTCAACATGCCAAGCTTCCTCAGCCACTCCTCATAAGACTTACTCTTCAGACCCCTCACCAGCTTGGTGGCTCTCCTCTGGACACGCTCCAGCACCTCAATGTCCTTCTTGTAGTGAGGGGCCCAAACTGAACACAGTACTCGAGGTGAGGCCTCACCAGTGCCCAGTACAGAGGCACCATCACTGCCCTGCTCCTGCTGGCCACACTATTCCTGACACAGGCCACGATGCTGGTAGCCTTCTTGGCCACCTGGGCACACTACTGGCTCATGTTCAGCTGGCTGTCCACCAACACTCCTAGGTCCTTTTCTGCTGGGCAGCTTTCCAGCCACTCTTCCCCAAGCCTGTAGCGTTGCCTGGGGTTGTTGTGACTGAAATGCAGGACCCAGCACTTGGCCCTATTAATCCCATTGACTTCGGCCCATTGATCCAGTCTGTCCAGATCCCTCTGTAGAGCCTTCCGACCCTCAAGCAGGTCAACACTTCCACCTAGTTTGGTGTCATCTGCAAACTTACTGAGGGTACACTCAATCCCTCATTCAGATCATCAATAAAGATACTAAACAAGACTGACCCCAAAACTTGGCCCTGAGGGGCACCACTGGTGACTGGTTGCCAACAAGATTTCATCCCAATTGCATAGCTGAACACTTAAGTCATTAATTTGAAAGGTGATTTTCACCACACCTAAACAGAAAAAAATGCTTATAATGTTTTTTGGTAAGACTAAAAATTATACGTTCTGGTGATACAGCAACACAATCCCTCTCCAGCCAGGCAGCTGGGTTGTTTACTGAGGGTGATGTGTTTCACCATGTGCTGAGTTTCTGTTTTGTCAGCATGCACGAACAAGTGATTTCTCCTGGAGGTAAAGCTACATCTAAGCACTGGGAGAAGTGATTTTATAAGTTTCCTTCACAGAAAAGCAAGACTATTACTGGCCAAAATTGCTGGCAAATAGTAGGTCATAAAATAAATGTAGCATGATGTCAGTCTGGATGGAAGGAGCTGGAAATTGCTTTCATTCCACATCTGGAAAATTAGCTTCAGTTGAAGACTGTTGAGAAAAGAAGATATTTCACAAATGTTGACTCATTCTGTTTTGACATTTCATTTAATGTCAACTTTTATTTTTATTTTGAAATGGCATTTTCATTCCAAAATTGCTTTTTTCTAAAGGGAAGGTTAACAAACATTTCAACTGACATCTCCAAAGATGCATTTGTTTGAAGTTCTTTCCCTAAAAAGACTTCAAATTTACCTAATTATTTTTATTCCAACTACAGCAAAAAGTCAGTTACATGACCAGCTTTACTTTGAAGGCTTAGAAAGCCAATGCTAGTGGAGATCTTTGAATTGTCACATCAGAAGATTACTACAAGAGCATGACATTTTGTTATTCAAAAGAAAAAAATTCATAAAAGAACTCCTTTCCTGTCCCTTATCTTTTCCTTCCCTCCAACCCCTATAACTTTCGCCTTTTATCTCAGATCCATTTCCTGGTTCTGCTTGTAAGCAGCAAGATATGTCTCCAAGCAGCAGTGTAGTTGATACCTTCCTCCTCTCACAGTAAATCTATTAACTCCTTCAATTTACGTTTGCTCTATTCCAAGCTCTTCTTTACCTTTACTTCTTACTACCTTTACCTCCTCTGCCACCTCTCCTGGACCCAGATCAATTCCACAGTGGCTTTCCAAGTGACAGTATGTCCCAGTTCAGCAAGATGTTAATGGGGAACAACCAACATAATTAAGTAATCCAAGCATCCATACATGTAACTAATTAGTCTAGGAGAAGCAGGAAGCAGACAATATGTTCCGAACAAGTTCTACTAATGAAGAATGGTCCGACAGAGGCGATTCTAATTGCACCATGGTATGTCTAATCTAATTATGCTAATAGTTTATTTGCACTCTAAATCATCTTTGTCAGCTCAGATACTGAAATCTGGTGATATCACACGGTGCTAGTGAAATCTAATGAAAACATCTCTCTTTCCCATATGTTTCCTCACTCTTGAGCATGAGTGTTGCATTGCTCTGAGTACTAGGCTGGTTGGGAATTCCTTGGTGAAAACACTCCTTGGAGTATTTTCCTTGGGAAAGACCAGTTTATCACAACAAAATGTTTGCAGGAACACATTTGAGAGACTTCTCCCATAGGGAATATCACTAAGATGATGTTCTTTCTCTGGAAAGTGCTACTGACTTAACTTTGAGTACTTCTAAGACCATGACCACAGGATTACCATCTGCAAAAAGAACATTCATCCTTACTCCGATGATTTTTCTTATAAACATATTCTTAACATGAACTCCTAGAACGAGCCCTTGCCAAGCAGGTTTTTTCTTTTTCATTGTAGTAGATAGAGCAATCTCGGTAAGAGGACAAACACAACACCTACTGTACATACTTAAGATTGGTGGAGAGAAGGTGGATGCAGTACTTGAAAGATTCCCTAAGGCAAGTGATGATGATGGACAATTAGGGAAGGTAACACAAGAGCCTGAAAAGCTATAATCCATATCGGTAGTTGACTGCAGGATATCGCAAACTCCCAGGCAAAAATCATTCAGAAAAGTTGCAAGTATTCTGATCTATGCAAAATGATCAGAGAAAAAGGGAAGACAGTTTCTTGACAATAAACCACAGTCAGACCAGACAGTGGGAGAAGACTAGATGCTGTGTAACAAATGGTCATGCCAATCTCAGCTATCCCAAGCGGACTGTTATCGATTATATAAAAAGTGCTTAACTTCATATTGCAAATAAAAAAAAAATCTTATTTTGAAATCAGTGTTGGCAAGACATAAAAAAATAAGAAAACCAAAGTCCTTCAGCACATCATAAGGGACAGGAAGACACAAAGCAACTCAAAGGTAAAATAATCATAGAACGGGTTGGGTTGGAATTAGATCATCTAATTCTAATCCCCCTAACCACTAGACCAGGTTACTGAAGCCCCATCCAACCTGGCCCGACTATACCACTGTGCACCAAGGCTATATACATAGGTCTTCAAAATCGTTGCTGCTCAGATTGCACCTTCTTACAGAAGGTATTTTAGCCTTGTAAAAAATAGAAATGACAGGAGCGTCAGAAAAATCTGCTTAATTTAGATCCTGTATTTATCAGTGTGCTTATTTCCTTATCAGACACCTAAAACTAATAAATTGAGTAGGTGCGTTTGAAAAAATGGGAATTCACATGAAAGCAAAACTCCTTGGCCTCTCCTGGCACTCTCACAACAGAACAAACACTCATGAGTTCATATAGAACTTGGTAGCACAGAAACAAAATGTGTTTTGTAGATTTAGGCTTTCATTCTGCAAAAAAGTACACCTATTTAACATTGCTCAGAATAAACGTAACTGCAAGTGAGTTTACAGGTAAATGTACCCACAGATTTGCAGGACTGCAGTTTCACTTTCAATCTTACCAGTGTTAGTCCAAACTCTTCTTCCACTGTTGTTTGATTTGGATTTTCCCCCTCTAACACAGATGGGGCAAATGTCGGGAGCTCTCTAAGAGGAGCTTTTATTCTAAACATGTAGGACTGTCATAGCTGTTGTGAAAAAAAAATGCTGATTTCTGATAAACATGAGGTCTTATTTGGAAATTATTTACATTAGCTGCTTTAACACTCTTCTCATTCATATATTAGATTTCAGTGACAATGCTGCCTCCATTTAAAGTTAATTGACAGTGGATGAGACTCATTTTTTGGTTACTTATAATTTCACTAAGGGTAACCTTCAGAGTTTCCCAGCCCCTGTATTATTTTTGAGTTTAAAATAGCTCAGCTTTTTCATGGAACAAAACACTTCTCCACGTTAGTAACATTTTCTAGCCATTGTACTGAGAATCGTTAGAGCCTTCCTGCTGGGGAGAAGGCGCTTGAATGCCTGAAAACTGTCCTTAGCATCAAGGAGAGGCTTTTTTATTTTCCTCATGTAAAAATTCATCCAAATTTTCATAATCTAGGGCTCTCCCCCTTCCTCCCCCCACCAAAAAAAAAATATTATAAAAATCTGTGTTTGCACAGTCTTAATAAGATTAGGTAGGTAAACTTCAGCAGCTCCTTATTCTACAGGTTCCATCTTATTAACACATCTCTTTGCCACGCATTTCACCAGAGAATTTTACTTCACTTTACTTTACTTCACAAGGACTCCAAGACTTACAGCTAAGGAAATGTAATAAAAACTGTGTATTGAGAAGTCCACAGTCAAGGCAAGACTCTCTCATTTGCCCTCAGTACCCACAATACATACTTCTACACTATTTTTCCAAAGGATTCCCTGTGGGCAAAAAGACAAATTCATGTTGTATAATAGTCTTTTGTTTCCAGGATACTTGTTATGTATTGCAGGACATGGAAGATGCATGGAATGAGCAGGAAAAACAGGTTAAGGGAGTAACATGGTGTCCTAGATGACTCCATTCAACCCAGATGCCTGCTACAGATGTCAAGCAAAAACTTAACATAAAAATGTTTGGTTGACCACTGTCTTCTTTAGATTTCAAGGCTCAGTTTCTAGACAGTGGAGATATGGCTTGTGGAAGTGTTGAATGTTCACTATTGCAACTGCAATTAATGATAACTAAGTTTTTGAAATATAAAATATTTTTTTAAATGCTAAATGCCTTAGAGAAGAAAAAAAACTCCAAACACCAATACCACCATGCACAACTGCCAGGCCACAAAAGCCTTCATCATTTCTGAAGAAGTCCAATAAGTACTAATTTTATTGTTTCGATAACAACAAGAAAACATAAGCATGGATTTTAGAAATTTCAAGGGAAGTAATTAAGTCAGGGGGATTACAGGGAACTTCAGAATGTTAAAATTTTAATTTAAATTATTACTTTGCAGATGTCAGAAAATTAATTCCAGGGCATTGGCCTCATTTTAAGTATTTCTTATAGGGACTGGTAGAAATGAGTTTAGGGGAATGAATGACTTTTTAAATTAGGAGTCTGAGGCCAACAGAAATCTGAGGTCTATTGAAACCCATGTGTTGCAAACAGACTTGAGAGTGAAAAAACTCACACACTCATATTTGTTGAGGGGATGGAGCCCAGCGCTTTTGTGGCAAAAACACAGGCCTTTACTACTTCACGTCAAGAGAACTCAGTTATCTGAAGCAATAATAAGCTATTTTCTACCTCTATGGAATAGTCACCAGAAAACAATATATCACACTGCTTCATAAAAAAGGAACCAATACACCATACCATCCTAAAAGTATCACTGCAAACTGAAAGGTTCAGTTGGTAAAGAATATGAGAAATGTAATTTCATTAAAAAAAAAAAAATAAATCACTTTTTTCACATGAAAGTTATTGATTTTTTTTTCTCCCCTGTTTCAGTCAGGGGGAGGAATGGAAACACATTTATTTTAGGTTTACCTAAATTTAAATATTTCCGTTGTCAAACTGAGCTGAGGTACTATTTGTCTGCTTTAATATACTACCCATTTTTCTAAGGAATAAAGTCCTCAGTGTTGATCTGGCAGAGCTGTTTTCCTTCTGATGCAATTGGAGGGAAAAAAATCAGAATCCTTATAAGTAATTGAATACTTAAATACATCCATTTTTGAAAAAATATGCACTTATGTGTTAGAAAAATTGATTTGTCATAGAGTTGTATCATTTAGTCTATTGGAATGTTATAATTTGTTTTTATATTCAAGGGAAAAAGTATTTCTTTGTTGGTGCTCTGTTTAACCAAGTATTAACAACATCACTTAATAAAAAAACTAATTAATTTATCAGTTTTAATTTAATGTGACAAATAACATGCTATGATTTATCTCTTCCTGTAGTTATAGGAAATATTGCTTTCTACTGAAGGCATACTGTCAACACAAAAAATACTCACCATACACCAAAAATAAAGTATTTGACAAGCGCAAGACAGATCTGCTTTTATTGGTATTTTAATTACATATTTTAAAAAAAGTCCACCTTTGTCAACTTGGACTTTCAAAGTCCATCTTATAAATCATTCCCATAATGGAAATTACTCAGAGAGCTATCTGACACAGCACAAACAGCCTGCTTCTCAAGTGTTATAAACCTGAGATTCAGACCTGAGAATCGTACCTAGCAAGAGACCTGAAGAGTGTCAGTACATTTCTCTAACAGTTTCTCTCCTCATCCCCTCTTCACAACACTATTGCAGCAGTAAACTAGCAGCATAAATGTGACCTTTTTCCCTCTTTAACAGCAATATTTTGATTTACTGCAGGAGTAGCAGTGAAAAAAAATTTTTAAAAGTAGAGTAAGAAAATTTTACTTTATTTTCAATGAGTGGCACAGCAGAGCTCTGCAGATGGCTGTATCCACCTACAAGGTGAGTTTTCCATTCCAGATCAATTATTCCCCTTTTTAAATGCAATAAAAGAAAAGAAGAGAAAAGCATGTATTGCTATAAGCACTGCCACTGAAAAAGCCTGGTTTCCTATGGATTTACATCTCGCATAATTTTAGATCTCAGAGACTATCTATGCTGGAAGACAAGTGAGATCCAAATTTTGCACTGAAAACTTGGTCCCTTAGTGCATACATTGGTCACATCTTAGTTTCATGTTAGGACGTGACAGCAGCTCATAGCATCATTTGGATACACCAGGGATTGTAGACACAGTTTTGCTTTGCTGCTCTTGGTATCTATGGCAGTGCACATTCCTGCTGCATGCCCCTCATCAGGTCCTGTCATTCAGGACTTGCTGGTATCCTGTAACCTGAGTGTTCATACTATAACCTGTCCCTCAGATGAGCCACTCCTACAGATTTTCTCTTCCCCCAGCTACTCATTTTCACAAAGCTTTGAAAGCTTAATTATCTTTCAGGCTTCTATCTTTTTTGCAAAATTTGGCTGAAATGTTTGGGAGGGGGCAGCTGTTGGTGAGTGGGAAAGCTGAAGAAAAGGGGAAGATACTGGCTACACTCACACACATAAAAGAAAAATCTAAAACAAACAAAAAATTCCATCCAGGTTCCACACATAATACATTCCATAAAAGCTGCAACGTGTTAGCCTAAGAGGTAAACATGCTTTTCCATATATTACCAGATAACATGCAGAAACAAAGAAATGTATTATTCATTAAAAACTGCTATGATTAATCTGTCTCCAAAGTCATATTGCTTTTTCTTATAGCTGTAAAGAGATTAGTTTGTTTAAATGCAGGAAGCGTAGCTTCATAAAGTTTACTAAATTTTAAATACCTCTTTGACATTGGAGGAGTCAAAATTTCCCCTCAGAATGGCTCCATGCTGAACCCATAAAAGTTTGCTGACCCAAACTAACAGAGAACGCTATTTACATCCTCTTGAAAGACACAGTGATTGATTAAATTCCTACACTTATTTTCAGGCACAGGCATAGAAAACTATATTTAAACTACCAGCCATTATGTTTTTGTTTCACATATAAACACATATTCACATATATGCATATATATACATATATATGTATGTATTCACATATAAATATATATATAAATATACATAATATATGCTCTTATTATAGAGTTCTGCAAAGAAAAAGTGTGTCTATGCCCTGGTCCATTTTTACATTATCTGAGACTTTTAGATACTATCAGGACGTTACAACAATAAGCACCTTAGTGTAAAAACATAGATCTTCTAGTGTCTTTTTAACCTCATTAGTCGTCTTTCCCCAAAATCACAATCATGTAGCGAGCAAGACGCAGCCCTGATGAAGCCCTTAATGGTATATATGTTCAAGCCCAGTGTCCTATGCTGCCTCTGTACATCTGTACAGGTCAAAACTCTTGAAGAAGTCTAGAAGTTCCTGCATCTTAACTTTTGAGCCCTGTAGACTTTTTCCAGATATAATTCAGAGTCTCTCATCAGTCAATTTATTGCTGCAGCTGCAGTTAGTTGTTCAAAAACACCATTGGTCCAGTCCTTCACACAAATATACCCAATCCCTGAACAGAACATCTTTTGTTATGCAACCTTCTTCGAAATACACAATTTTGTTCCATCAGTCTGGGAACAGCTCGTGTTTCTCCACATTGTGAGCACAAACTGTCTTCAATATGTTCTCTTGCTTCAATACGCCTCTGCTAACCAAGGCAAATGCACACAGATACACCTGTCTGAAGAACAGCCATGAACAGGTTGAAAGCTTACAGGTAAGAATTAGAGACCAAGGCAACAAAGGGAACCTTGTGGTTGGTGTCTGCTACGGGCCGCCCAATCAAGGGGAGCCTCTTGATGAAGCTTTCTTACTCCAGCTGCAGAAGGCATCACGCTCACGGGCTCTCATCCAGCTGGGAGACTCCAACATTTGCTGGAAAAGGAGCATAGCAAGCTGTAGGCAACACAGGAAACTCCTGGAGTGCCTCAAGGATAAATTCTTAAGCCAGGCAATAGCTGTAGCAGAGGGTGTGTTGGTCAGGTGAGCTAATGGGGGATGCAAGTGAGCTAACGGGTGATGTCAAGACCGGGGGCAGTTTGGCCTACAGTGATCAGGCACTGGTGGGATTCACAGGCCTGAGGCATATGGGTGTCAGTCCCAGTCTGATTTCAGGCTCAGGGGAGGTTCTTAACGATTCCAAGAGTGAGATTCAGACACAAACGAGGGCAAATGTCGCCAATCAAGCCATTTTTATTTAATAAGTAAAGAGGAATGAAGCAATAGGAAATGCAGGAAATGTTTGGAGGAAAATAATAAAGCATTCGGAAAGAGAAGCTCAAGAGTCAGCACTATGGATCCATTGACGTTCCATCAGTCCCACATCTTCCACCGCTCGGTGGCGGGGGGAGCCCCCACAGCTCGGCCATCACGGCCTCTTTATACCTGTGCCGGTGCATGTGCACGTGCGGTCTCCAGGTAACCCTGGCACATGCGCACATCTCCCGCACGCTGTCCCCAGGCCTGCAGGCGTGGCAGGAGGGTCACTTGCGTCCCCTGTTCTGTGAGCTGTAAAGTCACCGGGTTTTGTTGGGTAAATAGGCACAAACAAGCTTGGAGAAAATAATTCAGTTATTCCAGTCTCTCACAATGGGTCAGGATTAGGAATTTTAGAAAAGAAAACTTCAGCTCTTCAAGGCCTTACCAGGGGGCCCCTGAGAAACTGCTCTCGGAAACAAGGTGTCATGGGTGTAGTGATTAAAAGTAACTCTTACGAGTAACGAGAAGTAGTGAAATATTTATTAAGGTGAAACAGTGATTTAACAAAGTTAGTAGTAAATGTGACGGTGTTTTGTGAGGGGGGAAAAACGGGGAGAGCACACGGCCACACAAGGGAGCAGAATAGAGCTGGCAGATCTTAAAGGATGGTTGCCATAGAGCACAATAGCTCTCAATCCCCAGGTGTAAGAAATCAGGAGAGGAAGACAAGAGACTGGCATGACTGAGTCGAGACCTGCTGGACACACTAAAGGGCAAGAAGGAAATGCCCAGGCAGTGGAAGCAGGAACAGATATTCTGGGAAGAGTATGGGAACAATGCCTGGTTATGTGGGGATGGGGTCAGGAAGGCCACGGCACAGCTGAAGCTAAACTTAGCAAGGGACACAAAGGGCTTCTACAGGTACATCATCCAGAAAAAGAAGGTTAAAGAAAGCGTAGCCCCTGTGATGAGCAAGACTGGCAAACTGGTAACAACAGATGAGGAGAAGACTGAAGTACTCAACAATTTTTTTGCCTCAGTCTTCACTGGCAACCTCTCTTCCCACAATGCTTGAGTGAACAAACCACAAGACAGAGACTGGAGCAGCAAAGTTCCTCCCACTATAAGAGAAGGTCAAGTTCATGACCACCTGAGGAACCTGAACATACAGCAGTCTATGGGACCTGACGAGATGCATCCCAGAGTCCTGAGGGAATTGACTGACCTAATTCAGTTCCCCATGAAATTTGAAAAGTCATGGCAGTCAGGTGAAGTCCCCAGTGACTGGAAAAAGGGAAACATTGCACCCGCTTTTATAAAGGATAGAAGGGAGGACCCTGGGATCTGTCGACCTGTCAGCCTCACCCCTGTGCCTGTGAAAATTATGGAACAGATCCTCCTGGAAGCTAAGCTAAGGCACATGGAGGACAGGGAGGTGATGTGAGACAGCCAGCATGGCTTTACCAAGGGCAAGTCCTGCCTGACCAACCTAGTGGCCTTCTATGTTGGATGACTGCATCAGTGGGCAAGTGAAGAGCTGTAGATGTTGTCTATCTGGACTTCTGTAAGGCCTTTAACAGGGCCCCCCACAACATCCTTCTCTTTACATAGGAAAGATATGGATTTGATGGGTGGACTGTTCAGTGGCTGAGGAATCGGTTGGATGCTCCCATCGAGAGGGTAGTGGTCAATGGCTCAATGTCCAGATGGAGATCAGTGATGAGTGATGTCCCTTAGGTGTCAGTATTGGGACAAGTACTGTTTATTATTTTCATTAATGACATAGACAGTGGGATCAGGTGCACCCTCAGCAACTTTGCAGATGAAACCAACCTGAAGGGTGCAGCTGACATACCTGAGAAACAGGATGTCATCCAGAGGGACCTGGAAAAGCGCAGCAAGTGGGCCCATATGAACTTCATGATGCTTGACAAGGCCAAGTGCAAGGTCCTTCACATGGGTCTGGGCAACCACTGGTATCAACACAGGCTGGGGGATGAAGGGATTGAGGGCAGCCTTGCTGAGAAGGACTTGGGTGTACTGGTGGATGAAAAGCTGGGCATGAGATGACAATGTGTGCTCACAGCCCAGAAAGCCAACCACATCCTGGGCTGCATCAAAAGAAGCGTGGCCAGCAGATCAAGAGAGGTGATTCTGCTCCTCTACCGTGCTCTCGTGAGACCCCGCCTGGAGTACTACATCCAGCTCTGGATCACCTAACATAAGAAGGATGAGGACCTGCTGGAGCTGGTCCAGAGGAGGGCCATGAGGATGATCAGAGAGCTGGAGCACCTCTCCTATGAGGACAGTCTGAGAGAGTTGGGGTTGTTCAGCCTGAAGATGGGAAGGCTCCAGGGAGAACTTATTGTGGCCTTTCAATACTTAAAGGGGGCTTACAGGAAAGATGGGACAGACATTTTAGCAGGGCCTGTTGCGACAGGACGAGGGGTAATGGATTTCAACTAAAAGAGGGCAGATTTAGACTAGATGGAAGTAAGAATTTTTTTACGAGGGTGGTGAAACACTGGAACGGGTTGCCCAGAGAGGTCATAGATGCCCCATCCCTGGAAACATTCAAGGTCAGGTTGGACGCAGCTCTGAACAACCTGATGTAGTTGAAGATGTCCCTGCTCATTGCAGGGAGGTTGGACTACATGACCTTTAAAGGTCCTTCCAGCCCAAATATAATTTCTATGAAAACTTCAAAGTACGTATCAACAACCTTAATTCAAAAACAAAGTCAATTTTCTGTATCCATAGCAGTCATAAAATACAAGGTCACCTTTATGCTAACTTCCAGCTCAAGGTTTCACACCTTCTGCATACTATTGCAGGCACTGACCTTACAGTTCTGTTTTTTTCATATCTGAACTTAAAGAAAATGTACAGTCTAATGCCACATAAACCGGATTCTAGCAGTCACAAAGATGTACCACATTTCAAATTACAGCACAATGTTTATTGGCCTTGCAGTACTGGGGATTAATTTGTACTTTAGCTCTGTTTTCATGTACACTGGAAGTCCAGAGAGCACTGGTATTAACACAATTGGCATTTGAGCAGAGAGATATAAATCCCCCAATGAAGTCTCCCTCTGTCTACCAGAATAACTATTTTTTATTTAGATACCCCCAATTTAAAGTGTTCAGTATAAGCATTATTTACCCTTTTTACTTCAGTGTTGGATATCAAAAATGAAAATTCTGGCTCAGAATAGTTTCTGGCTTTTTTTTTAAGCACCACTGTGAGTTCTGACAGACACATCTTCTGAAACTTGCATTTCAATTCCCCATTGCCTTTCCTTACAACTTCTTAACTCTTCAGCTTCCCCCTCAAAAATAACTAAAGAAAAGAAAGCCTTCCTTCCCATCTCCAGCCCCCTCAGCAGCAACACAACTGACAGATGCCAGAGAAGTCTTTTCCTCTTTCTAAGATGAATAAAAGACACAACTGATAATTACTTGCTCTCTGAGCCTTCAGATCTAAACCTTGCCAAATCTAAATCTAATCTAAATCTTGCCAAAAAAAAAACTTCTTTAAGAAAAATATACTAAGTCCAACCTATTTCCAAATGATACCCTTCAATAAATAAGAGGGATTCAAATCAGACAGTTGTCTAAACTGCGCTGAATATGGTTTTCTGCATGAAGAATCCCAGCAAGTGTGAAGTTGGTGCTGCTATACTCTGATCTCAGAAAGCTTTCTCAATGACCAGTTAACTGAAACTGCTCTGTGTTTAATGATCTGGTACTGTTTCAGTGAACTTTGCTAAAATAAGATTGCTTGAGCGCTGTCTTATGGAGCTTTCCCAAGAAGCACATGTAAGATTACTACCATGAACTGTTATCAGGCTTAACTTAAGCCACAACAAGAGCTCTTAGGAAAAATTTTCTGATTTCTGATGCTCAAGAAGCTAATCTAACATGAATCAGCTGGCTTAACAAACCGTATTATATTAAAAAGAGAAAAGAAAAACACCAACAAGGTAAATAAGGTGGGCATTCATCAGCTGTGTGTAGAAAACCACATTATCTCATACCCAAAATAAGGCAATTTTAGTCCTGTCTTGCGGAGGAAATCGCTAAGGCCAGTTGGCTGCTTTCCTTTCCTGCAAAAATGGTTTCAACACTCTTGAGTAGCAAACTTAAGCTGTCTTACGCTGCCAGATTCATCATGCTCCTTCCAGCTAACTTGTAACTTCCACTAGGTATTACTTGCTGCTACATGCTCTGGTTAATCTCTGCAGTTTTGTTAATTTTAGTTTTTAGCAAAACTGCATGTAATGTTGAAGACTACCCCAGTATCCTCACTTACATGCAACCCATTAACACTTATTTCTGTTTCCTAGCTGACAAAAAACTCTTAAGTAGCTCTTCCTACCTCAACAGCCCAATAAACATTTTTTCATTTTTCAAAGTGCTCTTTTGCAGATCTGGATAGTGTATCGGTTAGGACAACCACCTCTTTCCATCAGGACAGTTTTAGGACCGCTCACAGCTCTGCTTTATTTATCACTTCTCTCGGGCAAAGAAACCATTTCTCATTTTGGTAACTCCTTGCTCCCCTGCAATACCTAGAGCTGGGTTTGCTTTAACTCAAAGCCTCGGTCACAAATCTTTCAAACTAAGTATGTATACATCAAACATTAAAGTATTCAGCAAGTTGTCTGAATATCACTTTGAAGAGCGTTTTAGTCTGCTGAAATTTCCCCACCTGAGGATATAATTATTCAGTGCCTGGTAGGTCAGCAAGTCCTCTAATCAGTACATATCATTTCAGAAGATGTACCAGCTGGTGCAATTTTCACAACACATGAAATATAAAAGTGCATAAATTAGATTATGGCAAAAAAAAAAAAAAGGAGAGCAGACATTAAGCTTTTGGAACAATACTGTGCTGAAAAAAAAAGATAAAAAACCCAAACAAGAAAAGTGACTGAAGGGTCACAGGCCTTGTTTCCAGGTTCTCAGCAGTGAAATAAGGATGAAAAAAAGACTGCCAGAACAGAGTTTTGGCATTAGGGAACTGTGCCTGCAGTAGGGTCAGCTCTGAATATGAGTAATACACAGGAATGACAACTCTGAAGGGAAAATAATTATTTTTAAGTGACATGTCTGTGATGAATAGGTTGTAGGGATATTGAAGGTTCTGCTCTTAACAAAGGCCGGAGCCTGACTGACACAGTTACGGCAAATAATAAATTAAAATCATGCCACAAGAAATAAACCTCTAATCTCAAAAAAAAAAAAATCAGAATTTCCAGAGTCACAACAAGACAGGAAAACAGAGGTTGTGGGTGTCCTGTTGTTGTGTATTTAACCCACAAGGGCATACAAAGGGTGTGGGATGATCCTTTCACGGAGCACTAGCCCTGTGGCCACATGAGGTTAGCACACCAGAGACTGCGGAGTGTGAGAGCTGTCTCTCCTGCACACTCCCCTGCAAGGAGGACACAAGCACAGCATTGCTTTCCCTCCCTTCCACCTGTAGCAGTCAGTCATTTCTCTGGATAAAAAATGGAAAAAATAGCATAGCCCTTCCTGTGTCCCCAGCAGAGGCCAAACTGCAGCCAAGCCCTGTCTTCTGCTCTCACCTGCTCATGGCTTGCACAAACTGCCCTGGGGCAGCTTGCCAGGCTGTGGCATACTTCACCTGGGGGCTCACTGCATCCTTTGCAACCGTCCTGCCAGCAGCAGGAGGTTACCCCATGTGCAGATCAAGGTACAGCACTAGGTTCACACACCCCTGGACAGCCCAGCCCCACCACACCACCCTGTGCCCAGCACCAAAGGGAAGCCAGGAGCTTTGGCAGCACGTGCTGCCCAGTTATGCCTTCTTCTCCTCCTTTGGGGCAAGGTGGCAGCTGTCAGACAAAACATGCTGATTAGGAAATTAATGATTCACCTGCCAAAGCAATACCTCAGCTGTACTGTCTGGAAGCCAGTGCTCCTCTCCCTTGCTAGTACTATCAAGAGGAGCACGAAACAAAAGGGTTTGTGGCCTTGTTAGCATCACAGTGAGAGAAGTTTCTTACGTGACTAAAGAAAATCTGCCACTGTCTTTGAGAATACAGGTAACCCATTTAATAATTAGGGTGTTGGGTCAGGACTTACTGTAGGAAGTACAGAGTTATTGTGTGGGAGAGTCTCAATCTTGGATGAAGCTTTACACCTTCAAGTTATCTTTACCTTTTTTTTGAACACATCTTTTGCTGTCTCCTCAGATCTTACTATTGCAGAAAGCATTTTTTTAAAAGAAAAGGTTATGTTAGATCAATAGCTATTGTCTGCTAGCACCATCTCTTACTGCACATTGTGTTGCATAGACCCTGAGCAGCACGTACTAGAGATTCTGCATGAAAGCAACTTAAGTAACAAGACTGTTCAAAATTAGATTAATCCTCTATTTGATCATTAACCTTTGGTTTGGTCTGGGGAACAGTAGAATAAATTTTTTTAAAGGAGCTCAGAGAATTATAGGGTGTTTATTCTCAGCTTAAGATAAAATATCCAGCTCAAATGCACTGAAGGAATGTATGGAGACAGCAAAGTGTGAGACGTACAGGTAATTCAACAGTATTGAAGAAAATGTAAGAAGGGAGACAAGGGAGACAAGAAGCATCCCATGACAGACATGCAGAGCCAGCAGATAGGGTGCCTGGTGATGTCACATTACAGTAATGGTACCACCAGGAGACACAGAACTGGCATAAAGTAGGTTTATGGGACTTTGGGCTTCAGCCTGTAAATCACTAGACAGACCTTTTGTACTAAAAATAATATATTTCAATCACAAGGAATAGTATTCCTTGCGAGCTCAGGGTATGAGCTTTTTCCCCTTAAAAAACAATATTCAAAATCTAGTGTCAAAGCCAAGTTGCTAAATGAAGAAGTGAAAAATTTCCTTTGAGATATTAGTTGCTGCCAGTATAAGATACAAGCTTAAAGACAGCATCCTACACAGTGACAGGTTACAAAATAACCTGAAATAACAAGGTTGGATGTGACAGTTGAAAAAAAATAAAAAATTAAAAGAGTGGGGTACATAAAGACTATGGGTAAAATTTTGCAATCTAGGTGACCACAGTAACTCATTGTTCTGGAAAGGCTTGTTTTTCAGAGATATGAGTACTCATATGTCCATCAACTCAAAGGAGACTCAATCCCAACAGTCAGGCCACCAGTGCCAGACCTCACACTCCAGTTCTTAATAATTCAGATCTTAAGTACTAGGCACTAAATAGAAAAAGAGAAAAAAAAACAGGTAAATTAAAAAATCTGTGGTATGAAATCTTTGTGATGCATAAAGTGTAATACCACCACGCTCACATTTTCTACATTTTCTGTTACTCCCATTTATAGATTCACATAGGCATCCTACATACAGACCTTCTAGTTATTTTGTCATGAGCAATCCCATTCTACCCAGTTCCCTGCCAAAATGCAGTAGATTTCCTCACAAGCTAATTACTTGTTCTCTGCTACCTTTGTTTCTCCTGTACAGATTGGATTGCTTCAATGAGAATACCTCAAGTAGCCAAACAATTTAAAAATGCTTCAGAGGTAACCCCTCTGTTCCAGGTAGAGGTAAACTAGTGCTAACTTAAGGCAAGTGGATTTTTTTAATTGACTAAAAAGCCTTCAAGTCTATAGATACATAGGAAAAGGCTGACAAGAATTCTATTCCTGAATGTAACTCATACGCAGTAGGAGATATACTGAAGCTTTCTATAAATAGTAGCGTTTCAACTAGCTGATTAACTTCTGATACTGAAAAAAATTCCTATGGAGCCTATCCCAAAGGAATCAGAGTATAGCAGACAGAATCAGACTTCTCAAGGAGATGAGATGATAAACTTTTCACTCTCAGAACTGAGCCATCCCTGGTTTGCTTTTGTATGAGATGTGCACAGTTCCCCAAAATATCAGACCTGTCTCTGCATGGACCCAGCAGGAATGAGCAGTGAGAGGCAATTCAGGGACTAATAACCCATATTTAGTTGACCAGAAAAGGCTATTTGTAATGTGTGCCAGGTATTAAGCTCCCATTGCTGCGGATGGAGATCTGGTAGATACAGTCAGTGGAGGTGCCTGCCCACATAGCTCTCTGGCCTCCACTGAGTGCACTGATTTCATCTTCTGCACCAACAGCAAGAGCAGAGACACCTGGATCACATGTTGGTACCTCCATGAAACACCTCGGTGCAGGCCACACATTTGACAGCTGAACCCCACCTTAAGTGTCTTTCCTTCAGCTATGATATTTTTCTCCTAAGTTGTGACATTTTGCAGCTGGACAAAGGTGAAGCACTGATAAACGGAGTACTTCAACAACTATTTCCCATATCAAATCTCTGTGTGTTCTCTAACTAAATAACTTTTCTTCTCCAGAGCTATCAGGCTGGTACTCTCCATGAACAACACACTGACTTTCTAAGTCATGAGCCTCATAGCAAGGTGTCTTTGGAATCATGTAGGCCTTAAAGCAGAATGTCTCCACTTTTAAATGAGAAAACACAGCAGGAGATCTTAAGAAACATTTAGTACCCAGCCTCATCACCATCTGGTCAGATCTGATTATTATACAATCGAGCAATCTCCTGCTAGCTGCACCGCGGGGGAATTTCTTAAAAGGCCTGCCATTTACCATTTATAACTGTAGCAGGGAGTAAGTGGAATATATGACTACTGTTTTGTGCCAAAACGAGAGGTGCTTTCTTTGGGTTAGAGACACTGATTATTCCACATCTAAACCAACAGATTTATGTAGCTTAAACAATTTACATAAAGAAAAACAGAAGATTTGCGAAGTATCATTAAGTCATCTGAACCAGATAGTACAGGTGTAAATGTGCTATAAATGAATCACATGCACTCCCAATGCCAATGTCTGTGAAAAATGGTTTCCTTTAAGAGAACAGATGCTTCATTATTAATAGGAGTTTCACACATAAAAAAATAAAAGTTTTTGAAAACTGCCTGTTCAGCCCCATGTATTCACAATGAGTATTAGAAGCTCTTAATTAAACTCCATCCCATCAACATCAAAATGGGGTTCTTGTAGGAAGCAGAAGTGGCAAAAAGGGCAATATTTAATCATTAATCTAAGAATGTGGTCAGTAATTTTTTTAGGTGAAAACAGCCATAGACAGATATTTTCACAAATAGATAAGTAAGAAAAAGAATGTTTGTGAATATTGTAAATCTGGAAAGAAACACTCATTGGCTACAGCACAGACCAAAAAGAAGCAGCAAAACATACTGTGCATCTCACACAGAAAATCTTATAGAACTGTCATGCCAATATAGAATAATAGAATTGTTTGGGCTGAAAAAGACCTTTAAGATCATCAAGTCCAACTGTTAACCTAGCACTGCTAAGTCCACCAATGACTATGTCCCTAAGCACCACATCTACATGTCTTTTTAATACTTCCAGAGATGGGGACTACTGGGCAGCCTGTTCCAGCGCTTGGCAACCTTTTCAGTGTAAAAATGTTTCCTAATATCCAATCTGAACCTCCCCTGGGGGAACTTGAGGCCATTTCCTCTTGTCCCATCGCCTGTTCCTTGGGAGAAGAGACTAACCCCCCCCGGCTACACCCTCCTTTCAGGGAGCTGGAGAGAGCAATAAGGTCTCCCCTCAGCCTCCTTTTCTCCAGGCTGAACACCCCCAGCTCCCTCAGCCTCTTCTCATGAGACTTGTTCTCCAGACCCCTCACCAGCTCCGTTGCCCTTCTCTGGACCCGCTCCAGCCCCTCAATGTCTTTTTTGTGGTCAGGGGCCCAGAACTGGACACGGTATTCAAGGTGGGGCCTCACCAGTGCCCAGTCCAGAGGGACAATCACTTCCCTAGTCCTGCTGGCCACATTATTTCTGATCCAGGCCAGGATGCTGTTGGCCTTCTTGGCCACCTGGGCACACTGCTGGCTCGTGTTCAGCCGACAGTCCACAAACTGGTCCTTTTCTGCCAGGCAGCTCCAGCCACTCTGCCCCCAGCCTGTAGCGCTGCAGGGGGTTGCTGTGACCCAAGGGCAGGACCCAGCACTTGGCCTTGTTGAACCTCATCCCATTGGCCTTGGCCCATCCATCCAGCCTGTCCAGATCCCTCTGCAAAGCCTCTCTACCCTCAGGTAGATCAACATTCCAGTGTAAGTTGGTGTCATCTGCAAACTTACTGAGGGTGTACTCATTTACCTGGTCCAGATCATTGACAAAGATATTAAAGAGAATTGGCCCCAGTACAGAGCCCTGGGGAGTGCCACTTGTGGCCAGCCGCCAACTGGATATAACTCCATTCATCACAACTCTTTGGGCCACTTTTTTACCCAATGAAGAGTACGCCCACCCAAGCCATGAGCAGCCACTTTCTCCAGGAGAATGCTGTGGGAAATAGTGTCACAAGCTTTACTAAATTCTAGGTAGACAATATCCACAGCCATTCCCTCATCCACTAAGTGGGCCGCCTTGTCATAGAAGGAGATCAGGTTTGTCAAGCAGGACTTGTCTTTCATAAACCAATGCTGACTAGGCTTGATCACCTGGTTGTCCTGTATGTGCCATGTGATGGCACTCAAGATGATCTATCTGCTCCGTAATCTTCCCTGACATCAGGGTCAGACTGACAGGCCTGTAGTTCTCTGGATCCCCCTTCAGGACCTTATTCTAGGTGAGTGGCACATTTGTTAACTTAATCACTTATATTACAGTATAATATTAGACAGGTATTATCTGCCCTAGGGTGTGATTTATACCTTTATATTAAATGAAACATGGTTCACCTGGGATTAGTTGTCTTGTGATAATTTTCTTAGTAGATTCTGAGTTCTATGTTTTCAAGTTTAAAACTTTTGAAATTACATTTTGTTGTCACTTGGAATTACAGCATCTCTCACATATCAGTAGCGGTTGTTCCTTTCCTGCACAGCGAGAATCACCTGGGCTAAAGATACCAAGAAAGTAACCCTCTTGTCTCCTCTCACTTCTACAAAACTTCTTAGCTAGAAACATGTGGGTTTTGGTTATGGTTATGCAAAGACCTTGCTTTTACCTGCCAAGCTCATCATTTAACTGCTTCTGAGAGCACCAAAACACTGTCAATCAGATTAAATCCTAATAATTTATAACAAATCAAAGCCATATATATCACAAGTTCATATACAATGATGTGTTGAATTATTGTCTCCCAGTTCCACAGAACTATGATAAGCCCCAGGACCAGAGGTAACTGCGAACAGTTTAGTAGACACTGAGATATATTAGTTCTTAATGGTTAAGTTTACTTGTTAAAATATCAAAAACAGCTAAACACAGAAACCTAAGTCAGAAATCTAAAAAAAATTGCAAAGTATTTCAGTATTTTTTTAAAATTTTGTTGCCATTTCTACTAGTTATATATTTCATTGTAATGACAAATCTTCACAAGGTCAGCACATGTCCAGGCCAACAGTCATGTATGAATGGCATTAGTCAATTTTGGGGCTTAGGTTTCTACCATGGGAGCTGAATTCTGGGAGACTAACAGCTGTAGAACAGCTGGACTCTACAGCCCTTACTAAGGTCCATCTGTAAAGGTAGGAGAAATGGTGTAGTGATTAGGATTGGTCATACCACTATTTCCATTTTTCCAGTTTAATATCAACTCATAGGTAGTTTGGTATCACTTTCTTCTTTTTTTTTATTTCCTCCTCCCATACTAGAGGTCTACATGCCAGTCTTGAAAAGAGCAAGTACTGTAATTCCTATTAAAATCATTCTCTGATTCTGGTACAATTTCAGGGCAATGTGCTTCTGAAGGAGCAAGCAATGATAAGTACTGACTCATTTCTCCCCACATTTTGTAATTTCAAGGAAAAAAAATCTCAAATGCCAAAATACTAGGAATGCTTAACACTGCATCATTAATTGCACAACACATCCAAGTCTTACTTGTTTTCTCTTTTTCCTCTAGAAACAGAATCAATGACCTTTCCTGAAAGAACAAAACCAAACAAGTCTATAGCATAATAGCCTTGGAATACCTGTTTCTGTATCCTCTTTCCCTCAATGTCCAATATCAGAGGCCCAGAATGAGACACATAGGGACACCACTATGGCTCCCCCACAGCTTTCACTGCTCTGTGACCAAGGGAATCACAACAGGTATCTCTGCATTGAATAGCGTCTGATAAATTATGTTTGGCATGAGTTGTTCTCTTTGCCTCTTAGCCTGCCTGATTTTTTCTCATGCACATACAGGAAAAAATGGATTAAAGAAACAATTGTTTGAAAAAGCCCTTCCTTTTATTCTTCCATAGCTACTTTCTAATTTCATTTGATGCCTCTTTCACAATTGTGTTATAAGGAAAGAGTGTATAACTTTTTTCCTTACTCCATTTTTCATGTAATTCAGTCCCAGCACAAGGCTAACAGGTTGTTATGCTAGGGCTAGATGTGATGTCCTCTCTGAGCGGAAGGGCAAAATGAGGTGGTAAACCGGGTTTGCAGACCCAGCCAGAAGAAAAGAAGTAATACCTGGCTGGGAAAGGACAGGAAAGATTATGCATATCAAGAAAACTGGACTCTGAGTGGGCATGAGACACTGTTCAGCTGTCCTCAATGTATTCCTACAACTTTTTAAAAAATATACCGGAAAAGAGACCAAAACCCGTTATTCCTGTTTGGAAAAAAAAATTGCAAATACTGAAGGTTAATATGAAAATGTTGAGATTACCAGTAAAAAAGTCAGAGCAATCAATACAGCTTATCCCACAACAACTGTGAAAGACATGCAAAAGGCAAAGCTTATGTTGTATCTTAGCATGGGGGTGGTCTCAGATCACATTCACATTCTCTCTGAAAACAATCTGAAATAGCTTTTATACCAACCTCTCAGCCTGCACGGGATTTAGGGTCTGGCAAATGATATGGTAGTAGAATATTCTGACCAAAGCATTTATGCACAGGTTAAATGATTTTTCTGTACATACCTTCAGAAAACTAGGGAATACCTGAAGCATAGACTAATCTTTCACTATTTTTAATTCATTTAAAACAGATCTTCATGCTAATGATCTTGCAAAAATCTCAACCAATGAGACATTTTCTGAGTAAGTTTAAACCATGCCAAAAATACCTTCATGTTTTATATGGTTCTAATTGTTAGTGATAAGCATGAAATTATTATTTTAGTTTTTTTGGAATTTAAATACTTGGAGCTACTGTCCAGTCGCATAAACTGGAAAAATAGTAGAAAAATCTTTATAAGAATTTCTCTTCATTGTGGTTTTTCATTTCTAGTGTATGAGCTCTCAAGGCAGGACATTTGCCTCATTGCACGCACCTAAATATTCACACAATACCAGAAATACATGCTAATTTTGGAAAAAAAGTCAGGTCAGGTGGCATAGATGTTAAATATTAACAAGGTCATCTACTTTTTAACCTGTAGTCTCTTCACTGTGGAGATGACGCATCTGTCTTCTTCATACTCCCTGAGATGAACATTCAGACATCCTTCTGAGAAGACATTAAAGCCCAGCTGTTTTGAGGTACGGGCAAATCAGTACTCAGCATGGTTCTAGTCAGGTCAGAGTCTTGGGATCTACTGAAGTTTGAAGTGGAATGGGCTCATATTCAGAGGTGAGAAGACACAAAGTTGTCTTGGTATGCGAGAGATAGAAATTATTGTATCTTGTCTGTATATTATATATGTCTGCTGTACAGTGGTTCCGGATACTGGAATTTTCTGTAACTACGCTGTGGTGTGGAGACCCAGCCAGAGTATAGTATGTCTCCGTTCCCTTTCACCCCTCTTAAACCAGGCCTTCTCTGCTATTCCTTTTGACCTTACATGCTAAGCAAGAAGTGAAGAAATCTTGAACTATTACATTGAAAAATGTACATATTGGCAAAGCAAGGGAGAGGAGTTTGGGACAGCCAAAAGTAGAAGGAAAGAGGATATGAACTCCCAGCAGAATGGAAGTTTCTCACTCCAGATCCATCTGCAACCATCGCCTAGAGAAGAGAGTCGGGGATGTGCTAAAAGAGGGGGAGAGAGGAGAGAGATTAGGCAGCATGGCCAAGACCTTCAGACTGGGATTAGCACAACAAAGAGGACAGCCAACAGTCAATGGCTGTCAAGTTCACCATTTGTGGGGAAGATGCACCTGTTTTCCAGCCAAGGAGGTCTGCTGCACCCAGCCCTCTGACTGTTCCCCACTTGGGCATCATGAATCATAGAGACAACCTGATGACAGCTGGCATGGGAAAGGCCGAAGTACTCAATGCCTTTTCAGTTTCAGTCAAAACCTGCTCCCAGTTCTCTGCATGCACCAACACGGTGTTAGGACAGAGACAGACAGCAGTGGGAGAGTAATAGTTGGGGAATACTTACACAGACTGGATGTATTCAAAACCAGAGTTCCATATGAGACACTCAAGAGTGTTAACAGATGTATGAGGTAATTGCAAGCTGACTATTTGTTACCTGTGAAAAATCATGACAATCACAGGAAGACAACTGAAGTTATTTGAGCATTATCACAGTCCTAATTTTTTTCCTAAAAGCAAGACTGCTGTTTGCTGAAGAGACAGTATTGAAGAGACTTTGAAAATACACATTTTATTTACTGTGGGAAAGTAATGGAAGGTGAGGAGGACTGTAAACTTGCTCAAGTGACTCACATGGGAGGTGCTGGAAAACACATCTATCACACTAATTGTTGCTTAGTTTTGTGTGTTCAACAAGTAGAACATCTACACTTAGAGAACATGGGCCTGGGATGGACTGAGGGGCGCCTTATCGAACACGCCTGAGATTCCTGCCCTGCTGTTGAAGAGATCAAAGCACAGAGGAAAACTCTGCCTGTCAGAATCTTGAAATACAGGCCCAAGCAGCAAGTGTGAGCTCTCTCTCCCTCGCTAGCAAGGACTCTCTTGCTAATAAGGGCTGTCTCGCTCCGCGGTGCCTGCATTCCCTGCTTGCCTGCCTCTGCCCGGGTGCTGCTTCAGAGATTCCTCCATCCATAAGGTATCAAGATTAAATTTGTTCTTTGCCTCTCATCCGTGGTTTTGTGGTTGTTCCTGCATCCTGCCTGCATCGGCTCACACATTTACATAGACTAGAAATTGCTAGCATTTTTAAAACTCTCTGTAATTCCTACATTATCCTTTCTCTAATGAACTAATATAATAATATAATTAGAAAAATCTTTTAGCAGCTGCAAGTTTTCAAAAATCATTTATTTTCTTAAGTGAAGAGTCACAATTTCTAAAATAAGTATTTAGATATGTTAGAAATATTTCTTTTCAGTTTTTGGTCAATTTACTAGACAACAGACACTGTACTGTCATTGGATTTACTTTGCTTTACTTCTGAGCTACTTTACAGAAATGTCTGTCCCATGGATTTTCAGCTCATAGCAGTTCTTTACTCTAGTCACATACAACTGAAAGAGGAGTGGGGTTTTTTGCAGTCATCTCAGCTTACTGAATTTTGATGATTTGCAGTTTTTACTGTTAGTCTTAGTCTCATTGTTCTTATTTTTTACAAAATAATGGTGCCAAAATGTGAATCCTAAAGATACCCACATGTCTTTTTTTCTGCATGAATAGTCCTCTTTCTCCTATTTTCACAAGTTATGTTCATATGACACTCATATCCAGATTCAACTCGACTTTCTCAACTTACAGAGTGGTGTGGGTGTTTGCCTTTGTGCTTGTCACATCTAGTTGTACATGTAGTTACTGTCAGACTGTCTAGAAAACATTTTGCTAGCCCATTAAAAAGTTCAAGAGTTTTCCATTGCTGAACACCAAAGCAAATCCAAACACCCGTCAAGACATTTCATGAGAGATAAGCAGTACTTTTTCCCTTAAGAGAAATGCACTTAAGATGATTAGTGAAGTGGGAGATCTATCTTACGATCTGCCTAATTCATACCAAAATTTTTTACTTTAAATTGATCCTACCCAGAGAGTACAGTTTGTTGAAGAGTTGTTGAACACATCAAAACACTTGTAAAAAGCATGTGTGAGGCTGTTAATTTTGCCCTTCCTGACTTTAACTAGAAATTACGTGGAAGGTTGACATTTACTGCAGAAATAGCTATCTCATCAAAAGTTTCCTTTCACTCAAACAAACAATACCAGAACTAGATTTACACGAATTTAAAATAATTTTGGATTTCCATCCTTCCCATCCTACTATCTAAATTAATTTAGTATCTCTAGAAATGCAAGAAGAGTTTGAAAAATAACTCCTGAGACATACATGTTTTGAGGTCAAATGTTAAAAATTCATAATGATGCTCCACTGTTACTTTTCAACATTTTCAAGAACTGAGCCCAGATTATATTAATTTTAACGTATCTAATAGACACAAACTAACTCCAAAACTTCCTATTTTCACAAAATTGAAAACTGATCTCTTTGTGAACCTCTACATCTCAAGCCCCGCTGAGACATTTATTTTGAGAGTCTAAGACAATGAGGTTCCTTCCCTTTGTTTTTTCAATCATCTATTTCAACAATAACCACCTAGAGAAAGACTTATCCTGTTACACTTTGTTCTTCTATCACTTTTTTAGCAAGTGCTCATGTCTAAAATCCATTTTCTAAAGTAAAAGTTGTTACTAATTAATTGAAAGGCATGGGGATTCTGCAGATTTTTCTATGAATAACTAAGCACAAGTGAATACATCCGTTTCCTAGTTTGTAAGTGATTTGAAAACTACATTTAGGATCACAGACATTCAATTGCCCTCAACAGACTGTGGTACATGAAGGATGAAATGATGAATTCCCCCAGGGATCAGATTCCACTCTGTAGCCCAAAGAAACTATAAAAACCAGTAATTGAAGACAGCTTGGTGATATACAAGAAGCTAAGTGCACAAGTATAGATTTAGTACTGACATTGTATAGTTACAGTTCATCAAATGAAAAATGTACTTCTAATCTCTGAGCTTTGTACTGTTGAGTATTTCTTGGCCCAGTTTGCCGCTCCTAGGTAAAGAGTGGGCTAGGGAGAATGCTTCGTGAACATTACCCTTGGAGCTGTGTCACAAGATGAAGAAATAACGATCATAACATTGAGAAACACGCTATATTGAAAGAAGCACTCTGGATTTTTAACTGAGAGTGAGTAGTATACAATACATCAACTAAGCTGGTTAGGGCTATATATCTTCAGTAGTATTCATCCTATGCAGAGAATGAATATTAAAAGATGGCTTTTCCCCACCAGAGGTTGTTCATACAGAGCTGAAGAAGATTACACTACTTCTTAGGTATTTTAATCAAAGGCAGGGAAGGAGGGAAAGAAATAAATATATTAAATGAACATGGACATTGTCAGGCCCTTCCTTGACAGACCTCCCTTATATTTTTGCTGAAATTTAGCACTGATGAATTTGCTAGAAATAAATGTTTTCTGATTGTAGACTGAGTACAATGTTGGAGACTGGAGTATGTGGTATCCCTGTACCACTGTACTGTCCTTTAAAAGCTGTCCACACTTCTGTACAGTCAGTCATTCCTTAAGATAGCAATGATTTTAAAATATAATTTGTAAAGCCAAACAGTGTGTTATTTTCAAAATATTGAAGCAAAGATCAAAATTATGAAAGAGCATTGAATAAAAAATCATTATTGTAGACACAGGCAGAAATTATTATGAAATTACTCAGGGTATGCTATTGGTTACCTCATATATTGGAACAGAACTGAGAATAAAAGGACAGTCCCAGCATTACATGCTAGCAAAGAGAAAGAGAAAAGGTAGCTGCATATTTGGTTTCCAAGCCAGCTTTAGGAATTACAAAGCATTTCTTACAAGAAATCTGTAAGAATGACAACCAGAATAGCTAGGCTCAGTTCACCACTTGCTATTTTGCAGATTTCATCTTTGCACAGCCCATCTGAAATTATCCTGGAGTCACAGAAGTATTTCAGTACAGAGCAAGCACACTATACAATTCCTCTAAAACCAAAGTACTCGTCTACCATCAAAGAATAAAACAGCAGCAGAGCAAGATCAATTTTAGCCCATGGCTTATGTTTATATTTCAAACTTAATAATCCTTTTCACTTTGGCCTTGCAAACGGCAATAGCTCAACACCAACAAATACCACCCACAGAAAAACTCCATGCAACCACGCCTGACCCCCCACAAGTCAATAACACTACTAGGGAGCGGATACAGAAATGGAATCATCTAGGTTGGAGGGGACCTTTAAGATCATCTAGTCTGATCATCAACCTAACTCTGATACAAAAAAAAGAAAAGAAAAACCCACATCACTAAACCATGTCTCTAAGCACTATGTCAACCTGTCTTTTAAATACCTCCAGGGATGGTGCCTCAACCACTTCCCTGGGCAGCCCATTCCAAGGATTAATAACCCTTTCCATGCAAACATTTTTCCTAATATCCAATCTGAACCTTCCCTGGCACAACTTGAGGCCATTTCCTCTTGGCCCATCACCTGTTCCTTAGGAGAAGAGACAGACCCCCCTTGGTTACATGCTCCTTTCAGGGAGCTGGAGAGAGCAAGAAGGTCTCCCCTCAGCCTCCTTTAAGCTGAAGTTTTTGCAGATTCATTAGGACGCCTAGATCTCTTACTGAAGTGGTGACAACTAGTGCAGAGACCATCACCATGCCTATAAAATGAGGATTGTTTGCCTCTCATGTGCATCACTTTGTATCTATCAGCATTGACTTTGTAATGTCACTTAATCATGTGTTCATCCAATGCTGTGAAATTCTTTCCCAGCTCTTCACTGTCAGCTTCCTGTTTTTCATCAGCAAACCTTGAATGAAACCAATAAATTTTATTCATTTTTCATACCCAGCTGTCTCATCCCTTCATAACAGCATTTAATTTATATTTTGGGACACTTGGGGTTTACAGGCCACCCAGATATGCATTTATGTTAATGCCAACTGTAAATCAATACACTGACACATTGTCATCATCAGTAGGTATTTCCAGCTAGATTATAAAATGACTGATAATGAGACCACACAACCTAACAAAAGCAATCCTCAGAACTTGATTTTGTAATCTACAAATAATATAAAATCACAATTGATTGTCTTTTGCTCCTTTGGTTAACAAAAAAGCTATTAACTATTGCAAAATATCAATCAATCATATGCTTCAGGGAATTACCCCAGTCTATATTGTGAAATGAATACTGCTAGCCTGTTTTGGGAAACAAAAACAAACCAAAAAGACAAACTCTTAATATAATCAGTAATGTTTTGGCAAAAGCATTTTGAAATTTCCAGCTTAGGACAAGTTATATGAATTCAAAATAGAAATTAAAAAGGAGTTGCAAAGGCAGGGCCTTTTTTTTCTAGAAACAGATCACAAATCACCTCCTACATAAGTGTAGTAAGTGCACAGATTCTGGGGACACAGGAAACGGGAAGGAAGAGAGGACACATTCTATATCCCAGCTTGAATAATGATGTTCTTATGATTTCACATGCCACTCTAAAACAAACTAAGGTATAGATGAAAATACCATAGAGATTGTGAAAATTGTTTGGAGAAATTGCTCTTGAAGGTTAGTTTTCAATACTTCCCTACAGAAGTTGTAGGAGAGAGCAGGTTTTAAAAGGAAAAGAATGGAAATTTGCCAATACTTCCAAGTTTGTTTGAACAGCCCACGCACTAGAGGAAAGGCTGAAAAAAAAGTGTTCTTGTACAAATAGGAGGCACGATCTGCAAAAGATGATGTTGTTTAATAGGGAACAGAGTGCAGAATTTCTCCTCATTAGATATAGTTACCTAAATAAAAAATGGGTGGTAGTACATCTGCAGAGGACAATCTGGAGTCATTGTGGATTGCAAACTGAACATTAATCATCTGTGTCATGCTGTCGCAAAAGCCTTGTCACTACCCAGACCTCAACTGTAATACTGTGTCCAGGTTTCACAGAATCACAGAATCACATGGGGTTGGAAGCGACCTCTGGAGATCATCTAGTCCAACCCCCTGCCAAAGCAGGTCCACCCAGAGCAGGTTGCACAGGAACGTGTCCAGGCAGGGTTTGAATGTCTCCGGAGAAGGAGACTCCACCACCTCTCTGGGCAGCCTCTTCCAGGGCTCTGCCACCCTCACAGGACACAAGTTGCTCTCCATGTTTAGGTGGAACTTCCTATATTCAAGTTTCTGCCCATTTCCTCTTGTGCTATCCCTGGGCACCACTGAAAAAAAGACCAGTCCCATCCTCTTGACACCCACCCTTTAAGTATTCATAAGCATTGATCAGATACCCCCTCAGCATGCATTCTCTTCTCCAGACTCAAAAGACCCAAGTCCCTCAGCCTGTCCTCAAAAGAGAGATAACCTCATAAGAGGTTTGACAACTTCGCTGTGGTAGGGTGCAGAAGAAACCACTGAGAGCAATCACAGATCTAAAACACATGAGAAAAGACTCAATGGCTAAGGAAAAGAAAACTGAAGCAGAAATAATAACTTTCTCCCAGGCAGCTGTTGGGAGGAGCAGAACACTCTCTTCTCTGTACGCACCCTGAAACGGAGAAGTACTAATGGCTGTGAAACATGACAGAGAAGATTTCGATTACACAGAAAAAATGCTTTCCATCGATGGAGCACTGACAGAGATCACTGGGGTTTTTGGTTTATCCTCCAACCGAGGTTTCTCAGAGCAGGTGAAATGAACCACCGCCAGGAATGCCTCAGGCAGGCAGATGCACTCAACAAGCCTCTTGGTGCCCTTTCCAAGAGGATGACTCTGTGACTAATCACTCACAGAATCAGAATATCACTTCAGTAGAATTTTTATGTGCTCATTTAAAACATGCAATCTTGCTTAGTCAAGCCACAGCCTTGTGTCACTTAGGACTGATTCCATGACTGAAACATAGTCAGGAAGAGTTTAAATATGCTGTATTCTTGCGTGTGATGTCCAACATCCAAACACAAGAACACTTGTTTGCTCACCATATTGAGCTAGATGATTTTAAACAATAGAAGGAGACTACCTTAAAAGGTTACTCTTTACAGTATGTGTGCACCTACACACTCATTAAAAACAAGAAAACATGCAAACAAACAGACTCAAAACTGGTTTGAAAACTACAGTTCTGTCACCAGAACGCACTGGCCATCTGGTGTCTTTAATGAACTGCCAGTAAAAACAAATTTAATAATTAATTGGACTCTTATATGTATATTTTTAGCTGATAATAAGTCTGCGATCTTCTCAATGCCATGCGGTTACCAGTTTTGGATATTTTCATTAACCCAGTTTCCATACCATTTACTAAGCTTCTCAGCCTTTCTTTATGATGCACTTTTTTTCCAGGTTTGATCTTTTTCCCCACTCTGTTCTCACATCTTTTCTTTAAGTGCGGCCTACTCAGCAACTATTTTTAGATTGGAAGGAAGAACAACTAACTACTTTCAAGATAGCTCTGGATCATTAAAAGAAATATGGCGAAATGTGTATAGTCACCCCTGAAGCTCTTTACAATAGAGAATAAGGAAATATAAATGGCTTTTTAGGCATGTTTTCAATTCTTGGACTTCCTAGGAGTTAGGTTAATATAAGAACATTAAATGTCTATATTAATCTGGGGGATTTACAGTGTTGTCATTTATCTGCTCCATTCTAAAAAGTTCTTGCCCTTTGGAAAAAGGTATATAAATAAAACATTTATGAGATGTTCCACCTTTTACTTTTCCAGAAGTTGTTTTTAATCTTCATTTATATATATTGAAATTTATATATTGAAATTGTGAGTAATCTGTGATTTAAGGTGATCTAGGAAGTGAAGAGCTGTGCCCTACTTTTTACTAGTTTTGACAAATAAGCATGAGAAACTTACTTCAAAAAAAAAGTCTCCCAAACAAATCCGTTCTTAACTTAAAAATAACCGTAATATCATCTGTCTGGGAATCAGCATTGTTTGCTGGCATTGTGTCTGAGAATCAGCTTTGTTCAGAGTCAATTGAATAACATTTTTTGAGAACAAAAAATAATCTATTCCTTTTGCAGCAAGATGAATCAGCAGTGCACTGATCAGCTCAGAGTGCAGAAGCAAGATTCTAACAAAGACAGTTTTTCTCCGAAATGCTTTAGGCAGTCAAATTAGATAACTGAGGCAAAATTTATAGCCTATACAATTTCACTGCATAAAATTCTGTCCCACTTCGGTTCTCCAATTGCTGCTTCCTTTTTCAGTTTCCAGAATCGCAGAAGTCACAAGGAAGCATGCCATTCACTTCAATTGGTATAACTGGCCAGCAGCTTTCTCAGTGTATCACAGATATCGGGAGAAAGAAATGGCTGAGAAAACAAATAAGCATAGTTAAAGAAAGGAATCCAAACTTTCCTGTACATCGAAAGGCTAACAGAAGTGCTGCGTTTTTAACTCATGGACTGAGAACTGCAGGAAACTTCAGTAAATGCAAATTCAGATTTTTCAGAAGCAGAAGTAGCAGAACTGACAGCAGAATTGGCTGCAAGTAACCAGCCCAGATAAAATCACAAGAGTGTTCTGGTATACTTCTAAGGAAAATATCACACTCTCTTAAGTCAATAAAGACATTTCCATTGACTGAAGTGATAGTTTCATGCTTTATCTTCCTGCATAACTCCAATGGCAAAAGAAGCATTATGAGTACAGAAAACAATAAACCTATTAGGTTGTTTAGCAGGATGTTAAATAAATATCCTCTTTTTAATAAGATACCATGCCATGCAGAGCTGTATTAAACTTCAGTCTGTTCTATATTTATATGGAACTCTGCACTGCATTATCTACAGCATTCAGAGCACTCCCGTTAGCATAGCAGAAGGTGCTGTTAGGGTGAAGGTTGCTGTTAAACTAAATACATGAGTAACTAATTGTTAGCGGAGCAAGATGACTGCCAACAAGTATTTTTAAAAGTTTTCCTAAACAGTAACAATATTTCTACATCTACTGGCTCCTAGCTATTGTTCGTGCATCGGTACTGATAGCAAAGATATATGAGTCTTAAGACTTATGTCTGCTAAGTTGCCTTCTACTCTTCAGTGATGTTTATTCTTCTACCTGCCTTCGTTCATGTTACATTTGTTTTATAATCTACTAAAGGAAAAATGATAACAACCAAACTATGAATCAGTGAAACAATACATTTACTTCTTGTACTTTCCCACTTCTTTGTTTACTAGTCGATAAGTCTAAGTACATTACGTGCAAGGGAAGTGAACATTGCCAAAACTTTATATAGGAAGACCATCAGGGAAAAGCATGTGCTTTGGTGTTTTGCTATTGCTATTTAGTAATTGTGCTTAATCTATGTAAAACCTGTACTTACAGCACAAATAATAAAATCTGAAAGTATTTAGGTTGCCCGTGGGCTGAGATAACTATCTGTCAAGGTGACCAGAGTTGTCTCGTTACTTCCTTGTATTCTCTTGGCTGTCTTTTATCCATCTGTTTTCTTATACTTGGAGCATGTCAGGTTTTAACAATCCTGAGCCTGCTTCTCTGATGGCCAGAAATCTGTACCACAGCTGTACCTGTGGCTGAACCTGAGCTAATATTTCCTAATTTTCTAGGAAAAATGTTTACACAGAAAGGGTTATTAATCCTTGGAGTGCCCAGGGAAGTGGTTGAGGTACCATCCCTGGAGGTATTCAAAAGACGGGTGACATGGTGTGACATGGTGACATGGTTTAGTGATGTGGTTTTTTGTTTTTGTCAGAGTTAGGTTGATGGTTGGACGAGATGATCTTAAAGGTCCCTTTCATCCCAGACAATTATATCTTTCCATGATTCTAATATGCCCTGCTGCACCAGACTGGTTTATCATACAACGAGGTCCCTGTGACAAAGGCCAAATCTCATTGTCAAACCTCTGAAATCTTCTTATAGACCACCACGTACATCCTGGCCCTGATCATTCCCTCCCTTCATCCTCCTTTGCAAGTTTATACTCTTTCACATAACAAAAACATACCCTAGGGCATTCTGAATGCCAAAAAAAAGCATATACATGCAAAAAGCCAGAGGTAAGGTTCCTCATTCTTGTAAAACTTATGGGAATACCTTTATAAGTCTCATAGTTTAATTCCACCAAGTCTGAAAAAGTATTTCTTTTGCAAGTTTTAAATTTGCCATTTTTTGAGAAAAATATCTCTTTGTTCATTGGTAGTGAGAGCAGAAATTATTTGTCTGTCATGTCCAATTTTCTCTCCTTGCCCCTTGTACACATCTTCCTAAAATAGACACTCCCCATCCTTTCAGCATTGTCGTTAGAGAGATTTTCAAACACCTAATCACACTATGGCCTTTTTCTGATTGTCCTTTAATTTAACAATATCCTTCCTATGACAGGATAACAGGCCCCTGTGCAGTAGGTTGTGAGGGAATAATACTATATATTAATTTCTATTTTCTTCGTTATCTTCCTTACTCTCTTGTTTGCTTTTATCACCAGAGGCACTGCGAGCACCGCTCCTCATTAGGCTGCCCACAAAGTTATGCAGATACCTTTCTGAGTTCACAAGAGCAGTGGTCAGGGACAGTAAGAGGCGGTTCAAGGTGTCCAACTACAATTTCAGAAGCACTTCTCTGCGGCTGTGCCAAAGACTGTACAGGCCTGTCCACTAAAAGGAAGGGGTCAGTGTGGCTGGTCTGGTCAGACCCGGGCAGTCTCTGATCCCTTGCTGCAGGCCACTGTGCTGTTGTCTTTTTTCCCTTCAGTCTATACTATTGAGCATACGTTGACCTTGCACTCACTTCATTATATGCTTTATAACTCTGAATTTCCCTATTTTAAATAACTGCCTGCCATCTGCAGATTTGACTAATGATCTGATCTCTTTCTCTTCCTACATATTCCTTACATATAGAACTTAAACAAATCAAGAATTTTGGGGCAGCTATTTGCTAACTTTGTGTCACGATAGAAGTGGACAAAAGGTGAGAGGCTAAGATGAAAAAAGCGTCCAGACCACCCTGAAGCATCTAACCATGCACAGTTTCAGTTATTCTGATGGTAACACTTTGAGGATTGCAATCCTCTTTGCCTTTTAAAGATTATCTTTAACAAGAGAAAGCATGAAATGAAACAAAAAGAGACAGTGGCTGATCAGGGTGACCTAATTTATCTGGTGTTTTTCTACTAGGCTTTAATAGGACCTGATATACCATCAGTCTTAATTACGTTCAATCTTAATAATTAATTATCCCCAAAAAGCACCCATCCAAACCTATGCTATCACAAGCCATACCCAGACTTGTCATTGGTTAAAAAGCACATATTCAAATGTAGGATAACATTATCAGAAGGAGATATTTAGTATATGGTCTGTAGGATTGGGCCTGAATAATGTCCTTGACTAAGATCAAAATCTTCCTTTTAGGGTGAGGAAAAGGGAATGCCAGACTGCCCTCACCAAAGAAAGGGATGGGACTGAGACTGATGCAAGAGAAAAGCTCCACATAAATGATTTAGCTGGGCCACAAGTAAAAGGAATCCAAGAAAAGACTCTATAACAATGGGGGGAAAAGCAGCCACCACCGAGATAGAGTATGCCACCTTCTTATCAGGAAAAAAAAAAGCAGACAAATAGGTAACAGGGTTAAAATACATGAACTGATGCAAGAGAGCACAAAAACCGAGCAGTTGTTTAGGCTATACAAGTTTATCGCTGTGAAGGGAAAGGTGAATGCCCTCTGCCCTGTCCTTTCTCCCAGAGAGGCATGCAAGGAAAAAACCCTATGAAAATGTTATTCATAGTCATGGTGATGTCTTTCTCCTGTTATGTTTAGCTTATTTGATGTACCTCAGGTATAGACACTACTTAGTACAATAAAATGAGTCATCATTGAACACAAGAGATTGAAATCCCTGCCAAATGCAGAAGAGGGAAAATCAGCTTCCTGATCTGTTAGGCTGTGGGACAAACTTCCAAAAGGAATCATACCTGCCCAGAGACACATAGAAAACGAGGCTGATTTATGGAAGGGTATGCAGCAGTTACTGACTCCATATTGACCCAGAGAAGTGTAAAGTTGCCTAAAACCTCTCCTCCTGCTCCAGACTCCAAGCTTGGACTCCAAGCATTCCTCTGTGAATCAGAGTGTGAACACACACCTCACTCATTCCAAACGTCTGGCAACACACAAACAACTAAAAATAGAAGCTCTGTGCATCTTCTTTACAAGTTCTTTCCATGTTCTACAGTTCAGTTAATTTCTTACAGGTGTTTAATGCCTCTATATTCTGGATAATTCTCAGAAGTAATTAAGACTTAGTTCTCCCTCAACTCTGATCTTCTTGAAGGTAGAAGAATTTTTGATCATAGATGAGTTAAGAAACTGAAGATGGAAAGCTACATTCATTAGTGTTGGATATTGATTTGTAGTCTCTTAGGCTCCAACTGTATTAGTCCAGCTACAGTCGTACTAGATGGGGATGTTATTTAAGGATTTGCAGGAAAAAAGAGGGATTAAAAAAGGTAGAACAACAAAAAAACAAAAAACAAGAAAAACAAAAAAGCAAGAAACAAACTTTGTTTCCAAAACCCTTACTAATTTTGCAAATAATCCAATTTGATGAGAGTAAAATAGCTCACTGAAATTAATATGCAGAATTTTGTATTGACTTGCATGTATGAATTGCTTTCATTTATAGTTTAATTTGTTAGGAAAAGAGTCTTGATAAAGCCTTACTAAAGGAAAATCCACTCTTGCACTCACTCTTGCATTATTATAGAAAAACGTGAACACAAAATGTCCCAAGAATGCTTTACGAGGATATAAGCTTCATTAGAAAGATAATCCACTGCAATATGATAAAACATAAGGTAACTATTCACTCTACTATGGCACAGATGAGGACTTTATTTTAAAACCACAGCGGATTGTATGGGGTTGTCTTTAAACTGCCTTGCTTAATCTAGAAATAAATTAAAATACTCATCTGCCAGCTGTGCTGGTTTCAGCCATAGCAAATTGATGATTAGTATCCTCCTGACATAATTTTCTTCACATGGAATAAAAAATGACTATCACAGGATTACAGAAAAGGAAAAAATCTGAAGTTCATTATGTTTTTTTCTTTTGCTTTTCGTCTTACCCTTGAATTATCTTTGTAATTAACAAGTCTGCTACAATTAAGTATCTCTCTCATGCAGAAATTTAAAAAGCTATGTTTGCCAAGTTGAAAAGAAAACCTAGTAAGATTTCAAGCTCACTAATTTGTAGGAAGGCCTTCCACAGCCACCCAAAATGATTGTATTCAGTATGAAGGTTTGTGAGGTTCTGTGATACACTGGTGGTTGATTCCAGCCCACTGACTTCAAAGAATGTGTTGGGATGGATGGGACCTTTAAAGGTCATATAGCCCGAACCCCTGCAGTAAGCAGGGACATCTTTAGATCAGATTGCTCAGAGCCTCATCAAACCTGACTTTGAATGTCTCAAGAGATGGGGTCTTCATCACCTCTCTGGGCAGCCTGTTCCAGCGCCTCACCACCCTCACTGTAAGGAACTTCTTCCTAATGTCTAATCTAAACCTACCCTGCTCTAGTTTAAAACCATTGTCCTCATCCTATCACTACATGCTGTTGCAAACAGTCCCCCTCCAGCTTTCTTGTAGGCCTCCTTCAGGTACTGGAAGGATGCTATAAAGTCTCCCTGAGGCATTCTTGTCTCCAGACTGAACAACCCCACCTCTCTCAGCCTGTCTTCATAGCAGAGGTTCTCCAGCCTCTGATCATCCTCATGGCCCTCTGCTGGACCCATTCCAACAGGTCCTCATCCTTCTTGTGTTGAGGCCTCTAGAGCGGGGCACAGTGCTCCAGGTGGGGTCTCAGCAGAACAGAGTGGAGGGGCAGAATCACCTCTCTTGATCTGCTGGCCACTCTTGATGCAACCCGGGATGCAATTGGCATCCTGGGCTGAGTGCGCATTGTTGGCTCATGTCCAGCTTTTCATCCAGCAGTACCCCAAGTCCTTTTCTTCAGGGCAGATCTCAATCCCTTCATCCCCCAGCCTGTATTGATAATCAGGATTGTCTCAACCCAAGTGTAGGATCTTGCATTGGCCTTGTTGACCTTCATGAGGTTTGCACAGGCCCGCCTGTCTAATTTGTCCAGGTCCCTCTGGATGACATCCTGTCCCTCTGGTGTGTTGACCGCACCACTCAGCTTTGTGTCATCTGCAAACTTGCTGAGGGTGCATCTGATCCCACTCTCTATGTCTATTGATGAAGATATTAAACAGCACTGGCCCCAGTACGGATCCCTGAGGGACAACACTTGTCACTTCGCCCCATCTGGATATCAACCCATTGACCACTACCTTCTGGATGCAACCATCCAACCAATTCCTCATCCACTGAACAGTCCACCAATCAAATCCATATGTCACCAACTTAGAAGGATGTTATAGGGGACTGTGTCATAGGCCTTGCAGAATTCCAGATGATAGATGATATCCATTCTCTTCCCTTGTCCACTGACGTAGTCACTCCGTCATAGAAGGCCACTAGGTTGGTCAGGCAGGACCTTCCCTTAGTAAAGGCATGCTGGCTGTCTCAAATCACCCCTCTGTCCTCCATGTGCCTTAGCTTAGCTTCCAGGAGGATCTGTACCATGATCTTCCCAGGCACAGAGGTGAGTCTGACAGGTCAGTAGTTCCCGGGGTCTTCCTTTCTACCCTTTTAAAAAACAGGTGCAATGTTTCCCTTTTTCCAGTCACTGAGGACTTCTCCTGACTGCCATGACTTTTCAAATGTCATGGAGAGTGTCTTGGCAACTACATCAGCCAGTTACCTTGGGACTCTGGGATGCATCTCGTCAGGTCCCATAGACTGCTGTATGTTCAGGTTCCTCAGGTGGTCATGAACTTGACCTTCTCTTATAGCGGGAGGGACTTTGTTCCCCAGGTCCCTTCCTGTGGTTCTTCAACTCAGGAGGTGTGAGGAGAGAGGTTGGCAGTGAAGATCAAGGCAAAAAATTTCTTGAGTACCTCAGCCTTCTCCTCATCTGTTGTTACCAGTTTGCCATTCTTGCTCATCAGGGGGTTATGACTTCAGAATCATTCTTCATCCTCAGCCTCCAAGGTTATTTCAAGAACTCCCTATATCAACTCAAGAACTAGACTGGCTGTCTTTATATTATTTAAAGACACATTTTATCCTGAAATACTGTTGACAAGTGCGAAGTATTCAGTCCACTAGGATTCTTTCTTTTCCTTTGAGGTAGATTGACAGAAGCATCAAAACCATTGAACTAAGTGCAAGCAAAAATCTTATTTTTCCATATCATTTTTAAGCATATACTGCATATAATTTTTGAACCTAGGTGCAAAATATAAATCCCATGTTTATAGCATACAAAAATCCCTTAGCCCAGTTAAGCAACATCTGTATTAGCAAGCAATGCAGACCAGTGAAATAGCTGGTGAGGACCTGACATCCTCCCTGCTCATATTGCATTTTTTTCTAGATCAAACTAGCTGTGTTCCACTCTGACAGGCTGACTGCCAACTTGCCACCAGTGAACTCCTGGAGTGCATCTTCCCGTTAAGTTCCACACAAAGGGAATCCAGGTCATGTGCTCTGAGACTGCTCCACAGTGCAAACCAAAGCACAGCATGGGAGTGCAACTGACAAGTTCACTGAATTCAGGGCATGATCCATAGATACCCTGTAAGTCTTGATTCCTCCCTCAAAGGCAGAACTTCCTGGAGTGCTGCTCTATATGATCCTCAGCCATAATAGACTGTTTTCTTCTTATCACATTTGATAAGACGGTCCAATGTGCATCCCATTTTTCTTCTTATCACATTGAGTGGCACTACAAGAAAACAAGTTATTGTGGCACAACCCATCAGGATTAGATTTCTACCAAAACAGATTACAGAACTGCTTTTAGCCTGTCAGACACTTTTACCTTTCACTTCAGAGTGGGTGAGTTGGCTTCAGATATGTTATGATAAAAATTACTGATCCCAGGTGAGACCTCAGGCACACAAGGCCTCCTGATATGGCTTCCTTTGTCTTAGAGAATTTACAGGTTGAAGTCCTTCACTCCCCATTACTGCTCCCCTGGAAAGCTCAGTACAGTGATAGGACACATGTATGTGCATCATCACCGATGTTTGGCAGTTGCCAGAAGGAATTTGCAGTAAGTGGAGTCTCCATGCCTATTTTGTCCTTGGCCATTTTGCTGAGGCATCAGTGACTGTGGCAGTAGCTCTGCAATGTGAGCAATTCTCTTGGATTGTAGTCCATTGGCTTTCTTCACATATATCACCAAAAAGCCATCAGGTAGGGGCATTTTTTTTTGCTCTTTCACCTGGGGGCAGATCTGAGTCAGTGACCTGGAGATGAAGGGTTCTGTATTTCAGTATCATGCTTCCCAAGAGACGCTGTAACTGAGGCTGCTGAAATACCTGAAGATACAATTTCTCTAGACAGTCACTGAATGACCTTCATTTTAACTTCAAAGTGATAGTACCCTGGCTTACCCACACAGACTGTCTCTACTTATAAAGGACAGAAATGTGATCTTCACCCAGGTTACTGCATATACTTTTCTTGATGTTAGCTTTTTCTTTCATACCAGAAAAAGATCCACCCCAAAGCTTTCTCAAAAGCAGGCATGGGGAGAAGACTGAATTTTCTCCTATGATTTTAAATAAGAAAAAAACCCAGACCAATGGCTTAGAGTAGGCTGTCGATTTTTCTTTTGGATGTGATCACTCCAGCCCTGGGACTAGGGCTGGTTGTTAACTCTCCTTGCTTTACTCCAAAGAACTAATATCAAATGTAACAGATAGACGCTTTTGTATTTCATCAGGCTACAAGGTGGCAAATAGACTTAAATCCATCAGCACAGTCCCTAATTTTCTAGCAGTAATCTGGGGACAATGTCACTATTATCTGGTGCAATCACAGATAATCTGCAAAAGGAAGTTTGTTTGGAGCACTAGGTACAGGAGTGGGAATGGAAATGCAGTCGACAGTACAAATAAAGCAGCATCTCAGTCAATATAAATGCTTAGATTCTAAAATCCTAGGAGTGAAAGAGAAGAACCGTTAGCCATTTTTCCCTCTTAAAGGAGCAATAGGACACCAACCTTGGTCTGGAAAGTGCGATGGAAAAATGAGACACTATGAGGCAAGTGGAATAACATCACAACCAATTGAATATCTGAAATACCTTCTAGATACATGGCCAGGACATGACGAATAAACAGGAATTACTCAAAGACTTAACTAAGTGGTTTGGTTCGTATCACAAAATCGTACTGGAATATAGTAAGTATACAGGGAAGCACTCTGGGAGGGGTGAGGACTACCTGAGATGCAGTGATAGAGGGATTATTTATCAAGAGCACTTTCTGAACTTCAGAAAAAAATACACCTGATGAACGTTTTAATGGCTCTGGTTGAGATAAAAAGAAAGAAAAGACAGCGCTGTGGCAATATCTCCAGTGCTAAATCCACGAGAGGCTGTTGGATATTATTGTTTCAAGACAGATTTAAGGACAATCCAAGAGAGGTAGCCTGCTGGTGAAGGGAGTCCCTTCCTGTATTTTGGAACAATTACACCATGATGCACAAAAATGCTTGTTGCATGTGTTGGAGACAATCTTTTCTTTGGAAGGGGATTATTAGGACTAATTTTAAATTTGATTCTGACTAAAATGGAAAATAATTTGGGGTGAAGAAACATTGTTGGAAAGAAAAAAATGAGAGTAACAAAATAAGAACAGCACTTTGAGAAAGCAAACATCAATGGAAATAATTTATTGACAGGGTCTTTTGCATGGACAATTTGTTTTTTAAAAATGTGGTGGTTACTGGGAACATGACAACTACACAACAAAAACTATCTCAAAGATAAGAAGTCTGGTATTTTGACTGTATTAGTAGCAATTTACTGATCTGAAAATAGAAAAAGGAACTGCACACAGAGTGAGAACAAGGGCACATTCTTAAGCATATAAAAGATACGCTCAGATATGTAGGTTAAACTCAACAAGGCTAAGGCCTTGAGTTATAATTAACAAGGGACGTAACAAGCAACAAGAAAAGATTCTACAAATACACTACACATTAAAGAAGTAAAAGGAAGTATTAAGAAGGAGATGAAATAAAGAATGGCTCAAGGAAGGCTTAGGTATCTAATGCCTTCTTTCAATCTTTAAATAAATGTTAACTATGATCCAATATTTAATTAAATTACATTCTTAAAGGTGATAGGCATGTCTTCCTGAATATGGGAAAGGACAGTGAAAAAAGATAGAGATTTTTAATTTAGCTTAGTCTGATGAGTTTCAGTTAAGTATATTTAACAAAGTGACCACAGTAATCTCTGAATCATAGTACTTACCTTGGAGAGTTGATGAAGGATAGCAGAATTCCCTGAAGATATAGGGAGGGCAATCACAATGTCACACTTCAAAAAGAGGAAACTATCTCTACTTGGGAGCGTACAGACCAGCCCCTGGACTGTTCTTCCTTGAAAAATTCTGGGACAATTTACATTTATAAGGCACAAGAGAATAAGATGGTCATAAAAAACAGAAAACATGGATTTATTAGTAACAAATCATGTCATGTCAATCTAATTTCTTTCGTTGATTACTGGCCTAGCTGGATGGGGGAATGGCGCAACAGTGATATATTTGGGCTTTAGTACATATCTTCTATTACCTTGAATAAATTCTAATCGTCTAGTGTACAAACCAGAGAATTAACATCTAGATGAAATCACCTTCAGGTGGGCTGAAAAACCATGTAGAGAACATGACCTATGAGGGAAGATTAAGGAAAACCAGATCAGTTTTGCTATAACAGTTTCTAGTACATCAAAATTCATTATTTTATATATATGGGTATATATGAGTATGTATATAACGCCAATATGTTTGAGGGTTTATATATGAAAGGTGACACAATAAAAGCTTGGATTGAAACATAGAAGCTTGGGGCTTGATATTGGAACAAACATTTTTCGTTTTAAGAATAGCTGAAACACCATCACGGAGTGCCTGCTTCTTTTGGGCTTGTAATACTTCTGTTCAGAGAAAAAGTTTTCCTTCATTTATTTTGAATAAATGATGATAGCAATATTTCAAAGATGTCCTTTTGCCTTCAAGCGATGTTTGCTTCTTGGATCAACAAAAAACCTGACAAAAATTGAGAATTGTGCACCTAACACAGGATGTACAAATCCAACTGATCTTTAAGCCCAAAATTTATTAGAAAGAAGTGCCTTGTTCAGCAACTGCCTCCCCAAAGCTCATCTGGATCTCCCTGTTTGGTTTGAAAATTACATATATAGACAGTTCTACTTTTATCATTGCTCAGAACTACCCAGCCAGAGCTGCAAGGCACATAAGCCTCTTTTAAGGCCCTGTGGGATACAGAATAATTCTTTATATAAAGAATTCCTAAATTCAGACTTCACCACACACAGCAAAAGCACACTGAAGAAATTTAATGCAAAAATAGGCAACCAGACACTGTGTGCATTTTACCATAGTCCAATGCTTTTGATTCTTACCAAATATGTTCCTGGGGAACTTCCTGTTACCCTCTTCCAGAAGCTGCTCTAGCCATCAGGTTTGAGACTGGTTTGGTGCCCATGGAAGGTGAATATCCATTCACCTCCATAGATGTCACTTCCAGAATAAACCTGGGGCCTGGCTTATTGTGTAGAAACTCTGTATTGTCCCATGTCTTTCTTAAGAGGCAGAGGCTGTAGTATCTTCTACTGTGGTCTTTTTGTTTATGTGACAAAGAGTAAAGGCTGGCATGGAGAGCCACTCCTCAGTTCCCAGCAGGCTCCATCACGCAGCAAAACCAGTCCCCAGTGTGTAGGGTGTCTTAAGTGTTTTGTTAGACCTTAAAAGCATTTCTTAAACTCAATACATTCTTAATGACCAAAAGCAAGCTCTAGAGAGTGGAACTAGCAGCATTCAATGCAGCAATTCAGCATATTCACTGAACTACTCTGCATGCACATTGTCCCTGGTTTTCTGTTGTAGAGGGAGAAATATCGCATGAGAGAGAATCCAGAAAGTAGTCAGCCAAACAAGAGCACATGACCGAAAAATATGACATATTTCAGCATCAGCAGCTGTTTGCAGTGTACAATATAGCCAGAGGGAAATATTGTCAGTTATTTAATATTTCTGACACACACTTTAAAATGTTGGAAATTATTAGAAAACTAAAATTGAATGCATTGATTATCTAACTCCTGAAATAATAATCATAACCTACCATTCAAGCAGACTAGTTCCCTTCATAAACCTCTGCATTCATGTGGGTCAGTCTCCTTGCTCATTCATTTCAAATAGCAGCCATTTGAACCTTTCTTTCAACTTTTGTGTTTTGGGGGTGGTGGTGCTTTTTTGTTATGTTTTCCTTAAAATAACGCTGGGAAGAAGCATTTGCAATTAATATGTTGACATCTTTGTTTCTTCTCTTTATTAACACTCACTACATTTTCCCAATTGCTTTCATTATTCAGAATTTTTCATTGAATTATTTCTGCAGAACGCTCTTTCCTGTAGTTTTCTGCTAAGATCTCGATGTTACTATAAAAAAATTGGAGTTGCCAGAACTGGAGACATGGAATACGTATCTATTTATCTTCATACCATCCAGACCATTATATAAGATTTCATTTTTGTAGAAACCTTACAAAAATTTCAGATAAACAATAAAAAAAATTACACCTGATCACAACACGCTGGATACCTTTTTTTCTGATGATAGTTATTTGCCACTCTCACTTGAATGGCTGGTATAGATAACTTCTGGTATCTGCATCATTTTCTAAAAGATGAGGTTTTTTTCTACACTGTCTAGTCATTTAAACAGAAGGCAGAAGAAAAGGAATGAAAATGAGGATAGAAAATATATACTTTTAACCAGAGTTTTAGTGCCTTTGCAAAATGTTATTACCCAAAAGTGTGTGAAAGGACAAATATATGTGAAATCCTGAAGGTATCACAAACAGCAAGCAGCTGTGTTAAAGACTTGGTGATGAGAACAGGTTCTTCACTCTTCTGTTCACCTCCTGGTAAGGAACAAAGACTTACTCTCTTTCTGTTTGCTTTTCTCATTGCTTCTCCCTCTTTTCAACTTGTCATCTCCTTCCTTCGTGCTCTTTCTCTGGCACAGGGCTCCGCTGTCTGCAGCAGCAGTGGAAGACAGCAGAGCGGTGGCCATGATGGTCCACCTACGGACAGGCCTATGTCAGCAAAAGTTTGTGCTCCAGCTTTGAGGCCACGTGCATCCGTCTCCCAAAGGTTAAATAAACTGGAGGCACCTGTGGTACAACCAAATGTTTATTCTCCTAGTGTTAGCTCATTTTCCTTTATATCCTTCTTTAAAACACAAAGCAAAAGATTAGCCTAGTAGCTTCTAGTCAGCAGAGTTAAAAGGCTCTGAAGGACTTTCTTTTTCCACACTAACTTAGCTTACTTCAGCGCATATATGTTACATCAGCAGTGGAAAAAACAAAGCCACCCACCTCACTGGTATTGAAGTGCTCAAATACGTCCCCGTTTATCCACTTATTACCACTTCAGCAGGGCAGCATAGATTACATTTGTAGATGGAAAAGTTCCACTAATAATTTCTCCAGTCCAGGAAATTTCCATTGTATGCATATCATATTGTCTGTAGAAAATAATAGTATTGTCAACACTGGTGACTTGACTAGCTTATGACAGGTTATTCCTTTGAAAAGTTTCTCTCCAGACTAACACACAGAATCATTAGCATTTGTCAATGATATAAAACACATGGAATAGCAGATGTCATAGCCTAGATGCCAGAGTAATGCTTGTCTATTTTTCTGTATTTTTGGTGAATCAGTAAAAACATGAGGGAGAATGAAAAGCTTTTTTTACTTACTTAAAAGATAATTGAGGTAATTCTATTCATAGAATTCCAGTAAAGAATTTATTTAACAAAAATATATCTCACTGTAAAAAAATAATAAAAAAGCAATATTTTTCAGTGATACAAACAATAAGAGCTTAAAAATAACTTAGCTTAAATATGCATTCACATTTTCATTGCTGACATTCTTTCTTTTTATTAATATCTTATTCAAAAGTCCACATGTACTCTCATATTCAAGAAAATATGCTTTTACCCACTCAGGCTCAGCCTAAGGCATCTTGATTGAAGTTAATTTTACATTCATTATAACCTTTTTTCTTTCTTTGTTCTCTAAAACTTGCACTGAAAGTGGTAGAACTAAAGCACTTACAATTTATTTGATCTGTTGACAAGCAAGTACTCAGAACGTGTTTAACATGCAATGAATGTTCATGGACCACTGAAAATGAAACACCGCATCAAGTTTGAGATTTTAGCTTAAGGTGGGATCTTGTCCATTAAATACGGTAGTAGTGACATACTAACCCTTCTTTATAGCACAATCTACAGTAAAATGGCATGTGGTCAGACAACATGCTCCTAAATTTATCCTGTCCTGGATTGAACACTGCAATGTAATCATCACCACCTATCCGCTAGAAACAAAGAAAAATCTGGAAAAGGAAAAAAGTATGAGTTTTGAAGCAGCTCACATTGTTAATAAGCTTCACTTTATTGTATGTTGTGTAATGTTTCTATTATTTGCACAGGGACTGCTTTCAGATTTTTAACATTTTAGGGTATCTACCACACTATAGTAATCTGTATCACTAGACATCATTTAAAAAAAAAAAGAATGTTTTGGCTTAATCAGTCTTATCTTCAACTGGTTGGAATGTAATTTTTTATGGCCCATGGCATCTTCTCCCTTTCTTCTTGTTCAGGATCCCTGGCACTGCTGATGTCCAACATTATAAAATGTTCTGATATAACCTACAGTCCTTTGATTGAGGCCTCCTGTCACAGTATTGGCAAAGTTCATGCTTACCCATACATACCTCCTGTTACCAGCTTACTAAATTAAGCCCTTGAAAATTAACTCCCTCCTGGAATTTTTTCTCCGCAGTAAAAGCTTAGAGTGCAGTTTTGTAGCTCTACATATAAGCTGCTGGCTGTGGACGCCAAACAAAAAACCAGAAATGCCAGCCCAGGTTCAGCACACAATTAACACTTTCAGTGGGGCAAATTTTGATATTTTTAATCACGTTGGATTAGAATCCTCAGACACCACGAGGAACAAGAAATCAGTGAGCATGGGCATGAATAACACAATATGGATTTCAGGGGTTAGGAGTGACCATAGCTAGGCATGGTTGTTAGTAGAGTTCCAATAATGTACATGTTTGAAAAATGCTGAATGGTGGAATTCTTTCTCAGCTTGGAATCCAAATTACATTTTGCAGGTGTTAAATATACTCTGTGTTTTACTGCATATATGAATGCTAACATTCCCAAATTTTTCATCACATACAAATATATTTGTAAGTTTTATTTATTAGCACAAGTCTTGAGAATGATTTTAACACAAAATTTCATTTAAAAGAATTTAGTTATATTTGAGGTAATTGTGCCCCAAATGTTATTACTTCTACTGTGACATTCACTTCTTTTACATTGATTGCCAATATCTTGCAAAATTGTACTTGCTTCTTTCTACTTACTTCTAAGTACAGATACCAATTAGGGTGGCAGATGCTGAGCATTATGAAAGGTAGGTTTATTAGACAAGATAGCAGAAATCATTTCTGACACAGTGAAAATCATAGAATCATAGAGTGGTTAGAGTTGGAAGGGACCTTATCGATCATCTAATTCCAACCCCCCCGCCATGGGCAGGGACACCTCCCACCAGACCAGGTTGCTCAAAGCCCCATCCAGCCTGGCCTTGAACCCCTCCAGGGATGGGGCAGCCACAGCTTCTCTGGGCAACCTGTTCCAGTGTCTCACCAACCTCACAGCAAAGAATTCCTCCTAATATCTTATCTAAATCTCCTCTTTTCCCATTTAAAACCATTACCCCTTGTCCTGTCACTGAACTTCCTGAAAAAGAGTCCTTGCTCATCTCTCCTATAGCTCCCTTCAGATATTGGAAGGCTGCTATGAGCTCTCCCTGAAGCCTTTTCTTCTCCAGGCTGAACAACCCCAGCTCTCTCAGCCTGTCTTCATAGGAGAGGTGCTCCATCCCTCTGATCATCTTTGTGGCCCTCTGCTGGACCTGTTCCAACAGTCCACGTCCTTCCTGTCTTGAGGACTCCAAAGCTGGACACAGTGCTCCAGGTGGGGTCTGGAGCAGTGTAGAGGGGCAGAATCACCTCCTGCGACCTGATGGCTACACTTCTGTTCATGCAGCCCAGGTTGCTGTTGGCTTTCTAGGCTGCCAGTGCACATTACCGGCTCATACTGGACTTCTCAGCCACCAACACCCCCAGGTCCTTCTCCTCAGGGCTGCTCTCCAGCCATTCTCTGCCCAACCTGCATTTGTGCCTGAGATTGCCATGTCCCAGGTGCAAGACCCTGCACTTGGCCTGGTTGAACTTCATGCGGTTTGCATGAGCCCACCTCTCCAGCCTGTCCAGGTCCCTCTGAATGGCATCCCTTCCCTCCAGCGTGTCAACGGCACCACACAGCTTGGTGTCGTCAGCTAACTTGCTGAGGGTGCACTCTATCCCACTGTCCATGTCTCCAACAGAGATATTGAACAGCACTGACTCAAGGAGTCAACAAAAGATTCATTTTTGGACAATCCAATTATTTGGTCCAAAGAACTACTTAAAATATCTGAAAACTGATTAAGTGTCTCTTCAAATATCTGAGACTGTAGTAACTCTCCAGCAGCAGCCATGTTCAACCACCACAAGTCTGACGTATGATACCATGTCCTATTAAATGGTATCCACTGTATCTGAGGACTAGTGACCCAGTGGCCAGACTATAGTGACCATGGCTACATTTTGAACCAGAGTAGGCAGAAAGCTGGGAAAGAAGTGTTTGAAATAAAAGATTGGCACTCTTAAACATTTGATTCAAATTTTCTGAATGCAAAGCCAGAGAAGTGTGTGGGAATATTTCTGTTAATCTCAATGGAAATTGATTCCGTCCTGCCTGAAGTAAATGCTGGAAAAACCTAGAAATTTAATTAAAAAAAAATCCAAATGTGACGACTCACATAGTTCAGCAGGAGACAAATGTGGTTTACAGGTAGTACGTGGCAACTAAGCAGAACGTATGGCCACTACTGCTTGCATACAATTCAGTCATATCTTACCAAAACCATTACATATGTTCTTCTGCTTTACTGAGTAGCTAAATATCACTATTGTGTCATGCTTTGAAGTGGAAAGTCCCTGTTATGCTGATACAACCATGTTATAAATGGCCGTGTATATAGTGTACATATTCAGTTATTTATTGTTATCTTCTATCTTTCTTCCCTTTATTGCAGGCTTTCTAGGATCATTAAAATCTTTTTAAAAAAACAACAAACAAACCACTTTCTGTTCTTGCGGAGTTAATGGACTCACTGCACTGTCATCAGTTTTTGCAATATTAGAGAAGTCATTATGGTTATTAAATAAATCAGTACTAATTTTCATCAGAGGTGACATATAATCCCACTGCAGAATTACCTGCCAGACTGTCTTGTAGCATCCTTAGCTCTTGTCACTGATCCTCCCCAGTTCTACACATGGGCTGACTGGGAAGTGGACAGTGAGACAATATCCAAGGACTCCTCCCCCTATGAAATTAGTCAGGATTAGGACAGGAGACATTGAAATAATTGAATTCTTGTTTGAAAAACTTCTTAAGAGCTGTTGGAATAAGGTACGTTGATGTTTACATTTATTTAGACCAGATTCAGGCAGTTACCTTTGAATATGTTCCCTTCTAAGCACACAAAGACTCATACTAAAAGAACTTTTCAAACTAAGTATTTTGCAAATGACTCTGCTAAGATTAAAAATCACCAGTATAGTCATATTTTGAATCATGATACTCACATGCTAATTTTACGTCCAAGAAGAACGATAATAGACCTATGCTGTTGTATAGTAGAATCATAGAATGGTTAGGGTTGGAAGGGACCTCAAAGATCATCTAGTTCCAACCCCCCTGCCATGGGCAGGGACACCTCCCACCAGACCAGGTTGCTCAAGGCCCCATCCAGCCTGGCCTTGAACACTTCCAGGGATGGGGCAGCCACAACTTCCCTGGGCAACCTGTTCCAGTGTCTCACCACCCTCATAGTAAANTGTTCTCTAAAACTTGCACTGAAAGTGGTAGAACTAAAGCACTTACAATTTATTTGATCTGTTGACAAGCAAGTACTCAGAACGTGTTTAACATGCAATGAATGTTCATGGACCACTGAAAATGAAACACCGCATCAAGTTTGAGATTTTAGCTTAAGGTGGGATCTTGTCCATTAAATACGGTAGTAGTGACATACTACCCCTTCTTTATAGCACAATCTACAGTAAAATGGCATGTGGTCAGACAACATGCTCCTAAATTTATCCTGTCCTGGATTGAACACTGCAATGTAATCATCACCACCTATCCGCTAGAAACAAAGAAAAATCTGGAAAAGGGAAAAAGCATGAGTTTTGAAGCAGCTCACATTGTTAATAAGCTTCACTTTATTGTATGTTGTGTAATGTTTCTATTATTTGCACAGGGACTGCTTTCAGATTTTTAACATTTTAGGGTATCTACCACACTATAGTAATCTGTATCACTAGACATCATTTAAAAAAAAAAAGAATGTTTTGGCTTAATCAGTCTTATCTTCAACTGGTTGGAATGTAATTTTTTATGGCCCATGGCATCTTCTCCCTTTCTTCTTGTTCAGGTTCCCTGGCACTGCTGATGTCCAACATTATAAAATGTTTTGATATAACCTACAGTCCTTTGATTGAGGCCTCCTGTCACAGTATTGGCAAAGTTCATGCTTACCCATACATACCTCCTGTTACCAGCTTACTAAATTAAGCCCTTGAAAATTAACTCCCTCCTGGAATTTTTTCTCCGCAGTAAAAGCTTAGAGTGCAGTTTTGTAGCTCTACATATAAGCTGCTGGCTGTGGCCGCCAAACAAAAAACTAGAAATGCCAGCCCAGGTTCAGCACACAATTAACACTTTCAGTGGGGCAAATTTTGATATTTTTAATCACGTTGGATTAGAATCCTCAGACACCACCAGGAACAAGAAATCAGTGAGCATGGGCATGAATAACACAATATGGATTTCAGGGGTTAGGAGTGACCATAGCTAGGCATGGTTGTTAGTAGAGTTCCAATAATGTACATGTTTGAAAAATGCTGAATGGTGGAACTCTTTCTCAGCTTGGAATCCAAATTACATTTTGCAGGTGTTAAATATACTCTGCATTTTACTGCATATATGAATGCTAACATTCCCAAATTTTTCATCACATACAAATATATTTGTAAGTTTTATTTTTTAGCACAAGTCTTGAGAATGATTTTAACACAAAATTTCATTTAAAAGAATTTAGTTATATTTGAGGTAATTGTGCCCCAGATGTTATTACTTCTACTGTGACATTCACTTCTTTTACATTGATTGCCAATATCTTGCAAAATTGTACTTGCTTCTTTCTACTTGCTTCTAAGTACAGATACCAATTAGGGTGGCAGATGCTGATCATTATGAAAGGTAGGTTTATTAGACAAGATAGCAGAAATCATTTCTGACACAGTGAAAATCATAGAATCATAGAGTGGTTAGAGTTGGAAGGGACCTTATCGATCATCTAATTCCAACACCCCTGCCATGGGCAGGGACACCTCCCACCAGACCAGGTTGCTCAAAGCCCCATCCAGCCTGGCCTTGAACCCCTCCAGGGATGGGGCAGCCACAACTTCCCTGGGCAACCTGTTCCAGTGTCTCACCACCCTCATAGTAAAAGATTTCTTCCTGATATCTAATCTGAATCTTTTTTCTTCCAATTTAAAACCGTTTCCCCTTGTCCTATCATTACACTTCCTGGCAAAGAGTCCTTCTCCAGCTCTTCTATAGGCACTCTTCGGGTATTGAAAGGTTGCTATAAGGTCTCCCTGGAGCCTTCTCTTCTCCAGGCTGAACAATCCCAGCTCCCTCAGTCTGTCTTCATAGGAGAGGTGCTCCATCCCTCTGATCATCTTCGTGGCCCTCCGCTGCACCTGTTCCAGCCGGTCCATGTCCTTTCTGTGTTGAGGACTCCAAAGCTGGACACAGTATTCCAGGTGGGGTCTCACGAGTGCAGAGTAGAGGGGCAGAATCACCTCCTGAGACCTGCTGGCCACACTTCTCCTGATGGAGCCCAGGACACGGTTGGCTCTCTGGGCTGCCAGCGCGCACTGCCGGCCCATGATGAGCTTCTCGTCCATAAGCACTCCCAAGTCCTTCTCCTCAGGGCTGCTGAGGAGTAATCTGTGTAGTAATCTGTGACTTCCAGCAGTTCTTTCAAGCCTACACATATACATACATATATGTGTTCTTAAGGAAGTTTAATAAGAAATAAGACTATTGAAGAAATAAAAACATACAGCAGCAAGCTTAATTCTGGATGTATTCATGACACAGCACTAGGGCCAGTGCTAATCACTGTACAAAATGAAAAATGTTATTGCTCCAAAAAGGTAACAAAAAATCAAAAAGTATGCTTTTAGTAGACTGTAAGATGGAGAAAATGTGACACAGTATGATCATATACTGTAAAAGTGAGATATTTATATAAATGTATGGTAAGACCTATTAAGGAACAGTCTCTGAATGGCTAAAAGGAAAGATTAAAACAGAGCTGTCTGCACTAAAATAGAAAGAGAGGCAGTTTTACAATGTTAATTTCCCAGTGCAACTGGGAGCACTTGCAGGCTCTTCTTCAAGCTGTATATGTTTTAATGTTGATAATATCTACTCATCAAATGCTACGGGGAACACTGACAAAAAATCCCAACTGATAATATTGTGGAGCCTTCCAAGAACAGCCTGGACTTGATCCAGCTGTCTCACATTATTTTGCTAGCACTTTTCAAATTTCATGTAATAAACTTAATTTTGAAACAATATTATACAATATTATTTGATTTCCTGCACTTGCCTCTTGGCAAAGAAAAAGAAAAATGAACCAGTATTGACAAAGATGGCAGGTATAGATAAGTGATTACAAAGCAGCACATCAATCTCATTCCATCATGATGAAGTAATATGCACGGTGGGCACAACTGCAACCAATGAATAAAATATTTCATTTGAACACCATGAAAAATGAGACAAAAGTGAAGAAGGCAGCAATTTTGCATAAATAAATGAGTGTACTTCCATAAACGCTCTTAAGGGATTTTATTATATAGTGGAAACAAACTGCCAT
>QJSC01004470.1:71926-84988 GCA_003697955.1 Calidris pygmaea | reverse complement strand
TGAGGGTGGTGAGACACTGGAACAGGTTGCCCAGGGAGGTTGTGGATGCCCCATCCCTGGAGGTGTTCAAGGCCAGGCTGGATGGGGCCTTGAGCAACCTGCTCTAGTGGGAGGTGTCCCTGCCCATGGCAGGGGGGTTGGAACTAGATGATCTTTGAGGTCCCTTCCAACCCTAACCATTCTATGATTCTATGATTCTGATGGATTCAGAAGTGTCCCTGTTTGCTGGAGAAGGAGGTTGGGGCTGCTGTGCCGGGTCTCGGTGTGAAGGGTGTTCCCACCGGCCACTGCCCCTTCCCGGCTGGCAGCCCCCTGGCAAATGCTTGCCCCGGCTCTGTCTGCAGGGGAAGAGGGTCCCACGCTGCATCCAGCACGGGGAAACCTCTCCACAGCAACTGCACCAAACTTCAAGCATTTGCAGCTGAAATTTTCCTTCCTGTTTGTCCCTTCCTATTAATTTATTTTTTAAAGAATTCACTCAGTGTGAATAATTTCGAATAAAAAGTCAATAAAAGCCCCTCTATTTCTGCATGAACCTGATATTTGCATAAAAAAAGGGTAAAAGCTGTGCTCTGAGCAGCGGAAGTGATGTGCTGGGCTGAATTACACTGAAATATCAGCCCCAGGCCCCTCCTTTCAACCTGAGAAGTAAAACCGGGGGGTTTTAGACGTGATTCTCCCCCTCCGCTCCCTGTCTGTAAAAGGTCACAGCAGCAGCAGAAGGGCTTCCTAAAATGAACGCTTGTGACACGTTCGGATGCCATCAGGAGGAGCCGCTTCAGAAGAGCCTGCAGGGCAGTTACTCCTTCCATCTTCAGATCAGACTTCTAATACTGTGCAATGAGTGAGAAATCAGGCCACGTGCTGAGCAATGAGGGTGAAACAAGGCATAAGGATGCTTACAGCGAGGATCCTAAACACGACGAGGAACTTCTGTCCTGTGAGGGTGGCAGAGCCCTGGAAGAGGCTGCCCAGAGAGGTGGTGGAGTCTCCTTCTCTGGAGACATTCAAACCCACCTGGACACGTTCCTGTGGGACCTGCTCTGGATGGACCTGCTTTGGCAGGGGGTTGGACTGGGTGATCTCCAGAGGTCCCTTCCAACCCCATGTGATTCTGTGATTCAGTGACCCACACCCACATTCAGGGATAAGTGGGTGTATCTGTGATGTCCTTTAACAGCAGGTCCATGCCTTCGGTGGAGCCAAAACCATGTTAAGGTCATGTTTTTCTATATATGCTGAGTGAAACGCATTGGCCTGCACATCAACATTGGAAGAGTGTGGTGAGCAGGACTAGGGAAATGATGGTCCTTCAGTATTGGTGAGGTCCCACCTCGAATGCTGTGTCCAGTTTTGGGCCCCTCACAACAGGAGGGATGTTGAGGGTCTGGAGTGGGTCCAGAGAAGGGCAACAGAGCTAGTGAGGGGTCTGGAGCACAAGTCTTATGAGGAGAGGCTGAGGGAGCTGGGGGTGTTCAGCCTGGAGAAAAGGAGGCTGAGGGGAGACCTTCTCGCTCTCTCCAACTCCCTGAAAGGAGGGTGTAGCCAGGGGGGGGTCGGTCTCTTCTCCCAAGGAACAGGCCATGGGACAAGAGGAAATGGCCTCAGGTTGCTCCAGGGGAGGTTTAGGATGGATGTTTGGAACAATTTCCACACTGAAAGGGTTGTGAAGCCTTGAAAGAGGTTGCCCAGGGCAGTGGTGGAGTTGCCATCCCTGGAGGGATTTCAAAGCCAGTCAGATGTGGTGCTGAGGGACATGGGTCAGTGGTGGGTTTTGTCAGTGATGGGTTGATGGTTGGACTCCATGATTTGAAAGGTCTTTTCCAATCTGGACAATTCTGTGATTCCATGATTCTGTGTTTTGAGGCATGGGCAGACTGTGCTTGGGGCAGAGATCCTGTGCCCATCTCTGCTCTGCCTGGTCCTCCCTGCAAAGCTTGGCTGCAATCCCCCCAGACTGCGGCAAAACTCTCCTCCCTCCTAGAAACACCCAGTTAAAAGGAGCCTGACTTAAAAAGAAAAGTGTTATTTATTATGAGTTGCAGTGTATGGCAGATATTTGAGGGAGACAATAAAACTGATTTCCCAATTTTTCCATTTCCTACTTTTTGCTTGCTAGACTTCTCAACATAAAGCACATATTTTAAGGAGAAAATGGCATATTTATGCAGATATAGATATAGATATAGATCTGCAGATATGCAGAAAGAAAAGTATACCATTACGTTCTCCAAGAAGAACAAGCTTTTAGACATGCTGCCTTAAATGCTGTCTTGAGCTCCATTTTGAAGTGAAAAAACGAAACAAAACAGAGAGCCCAAAGTGTGCTAATGGTCTTGAATTTACAGGTTTTGGAGAGGCAAATCAGAACAAGGGATGGTGCCGCAGTAGAAACTAATTTTGCTGTTCGAAGCCTGGACCATAAATACATCCAGGGTCTCGGAGACCTGCGTGGAAGAGTGGCGAGGTAAGGAATGCGCAACGGCCCTCGTTTTCATCTCTGCTGGTCGATCCGTGCGGATTCGGAGTGGGCATGAATGTACTTTTCACTCATTTTACACCTCCGTTTTAGTACCAGATCTGTGCTTTGCACTCTCTACGTTAAAAAAACAGTACCAAGCCAGGGAAAAAAAGCTATATTTTCCTGTCTCATTCCTCATCACACACTTATCATTTCAGAGATTTTTTTCTTTTCCAGCCTGGCTGGACTTCAGCGGAGTTATTTCCTTCAGTTATTTCCTCCTACTGAAATTCTCCTTTTGTTTCAATAAAAGTTTTACTTTCACTCTTGGAAAGTAGGTCTTGTTGAGCGAACTTGATTTCTTCTTTTGGCGAGATTTTGAGTTTCCATTGGTACGAGTAATTGCATGTAGGTAACAGGTGGACTTTGGTGGGGCACTTAGTAACACAAAATATTATGATTAAAAGAAAGACAAAGTGAAACTGTGCTATGTAATACCAAGAGAGCACATGGATTAAGAACTGTCTGAGCTGATATATTGGAAAAAGTAATAGTTAAGGAAGAAGCTTCTCTGAATGTGGTTTTTTTTTTTTTTCTCCAGAGACTAGTCATCTGCTTTTCGTATAAAACACTGCTATTGACATCTGTGGGTAACACAAAAATTGGTCAAGTGAGGCCAAGGTGGTAATTAAGAATAACCAGGAATATTGAGAATGTGGGCTGACTGAGGGAAAAAAATGTGTTTTATAAACCCAACAAGAGACTGAGTGTTCCACTATTGAATGCTTCCTGAAAAGCTTTGGGAATATGGCAGGTAAATACCTTACTGTGAGACCTTACAATGATGCGTCATCAGAAATGCTAGCAGTATGGTCTTAGACAAGAGAGGCAGAAGAGCAGTAAATAAGTAATTTTAGCTTTATCTATGGCACAGATACCAGAATATTGTACAGAATATTGTACCAGAATACTGATACCGGAATACTGTACAGAGCCTGAAGTCCCCTCTCTGAAATTAAAATCTTGACATGGTGTAAAGAAAAGCCGGGAGTGTGATGGTGGGATGAGGAAAATTTCTGGCTGAGAGAAGTATACATCTATGTATAGTTATTGGAAAAAAAAAAATAAATCCAAAAATATCTTCATCTCCATGTTTGCTTCCACCAGGAGGGAAAGATAAAAGATAAAAAATCATAGGCTGCCGAAGGACTCCAGACGATGCAAGAATCCAAAATGAGAAACTGAAGCCAACACATTCAAAGTTGGCAGGAAAAAAGATGTTTTTTTTTTTTTTAACTTTGTGGCTGATTAACATTGGAACAAAGTAGGAGGTGATCCTGCAAGAGCCTCCTGATGTTTCCCAGTTTGGGTCTAGACTACATGATTTTAGTGAAGCCATAACATTCGGCGGGTGAAGTGTCTCGCTCCTCTTTTCCTGGTGTTTTCCTAAGCATGAGGTGTCCATCATCAGCTCTACCAGGGCTTGGTCCCATCTTTTGTGCTCAAGCGTTTACCTGCAGCGGAGAAAAGAAAAAGGACTTGGGGAAAATAGGAAAATGGGGTAATTCTGGAGAAAAAAAATAACCAGTCCATTCTACTTGTGTAAACTAAAAAGGCAAACAAAAGAAACAAGAAGTAGAGCAATTTTGAGCACTTGTGGAGGCCCACAACAGCACGTTTGATGAGGTCTCTCTTCCTCTCTGTCCTTGCCCATTTTTTGGGTGCGCAGGTTGGCCTTTCCCACGAGCAGAAGGGGGGAACCCAGTGCACCCACGCAATCACACATCAAAAAACTGCCATGAGGGGACCAAAGTCATCGCCTTACGATGCTCAAAACTAAGCCCTAGCTAAACCCTCCTTTATTTTTAAGGAGAGAAAAAGGGAAACAGCAGGTTCTCCAGCTTCATCCAAAGACGGTGGTATTGCAGAGCCGGAGCTGGCGATCCAGCAGCGATGCTGAGTGCCATTAAGCTGAAGCACGGTATGAGTTTTGTGTGATTCATGAATCACCAGCACTTTCCTGTTTTTCTTGCTGCTGAGGTTCCCCCCGGGAAGCGCCCGGCCTCGGCTGCGTACCTGAGGGCTGAGCCAGAACTGACGGGGGCAGGACTGCCATTGCAGCCACCATTAGTATTGGGATTTTTCACCTTCCTTTGCTCTGGAGTTTCAGGGTTTTAAAACTGCCACATGTATTGAGCAGAGCCCAGAGTGACTGGAGACAAATGCACAGCTTCATACAATTTATGTTGATTGAATTAATAGAAATCTTCCAAATGCAAACTTGCGATGGCAGTTTTCCCCCTGATTAGTAGCCTAACCTTAATCTGAGACTGTCTGGGATGAAATGAACCTTAAATGGAGCCACTGCTCTTTCTCACAGCAGATGATTCATCCTCCTGTATTCTGCCATGTGTAAAGGATTAATGTGGATTAGCTCTGGTAATTCAAATTATTTCTATTCTTTTACTCTTCCCTTCCTTGAAAAATAGATGGACACCTCTTGCCAAGTATTGAGGTGGTTGGTCATTAGTTCTTGGACCCTCTGCCTACGCTTCTACGCTGTGTCAACACTGTTGTGTCAAGTTGTGGTGATCTTTAGGAAAAACAACCTTCAGCATCTCGGCTCTAGTGGCATTCCCATTAAATTAACTATATATTTTATTCGTATTCCATCTCTTAATAAGAATCCCTTTGGGCATGGGAATATATATTACAGTAAAAAGAATTAGGTAATCAACTGTAAAAAAAGCCACACTTCTGATAAATATGAATTCATTGTCTTCAGCCTCACCAGCAGAAGAATTTCTGAATGCACAAATGAGGGAACAATGCGCTTTACACAGATAGTTACAGTTTATTTATTTTTCTCATGGAATTTTTTGTTGCCGGGAGAAGAAGTCCTAGGTGTCACCAGACAATCAAAAGCCCTGGTGTGTAGCCGTGAAGCTACTCGACCCGTCAGAAAATGCAACTCCTCACCAAGCACCGCGCTCGGGTATGTGCTGCTCCTCCCCTGACTCCGGAGGACTCAGCTCCTTCAACATACAGCAGGTGGCCATATTCCCACCTCTAATTAAATGCTTTGCTGTAACCACCAGAGGCATTTATTCCTCCACACTTTTTAATTTACACGCGAAGCTCACGGGACCACGCTTCCCGCCCCGTTCCCCATCCGTCCGCCCGGCTGCTCCCACCCGCTCCGGCCTCTGCTCCCCACCACTGCAGAAACCACCATCTCACCCTGAGTCTCCGGCGTGAAATATCAAATTAGAGCAAGATTTGAGCAAGCCCCAAGTATCCCCATTCTCCCCTGGACTCAATCTGCCAAACAGCAGTGATGCACTTAACTACTTTGCAGATAATGAGGATATTACGTGAAGAGATCTGAGCGGGCCCAGAGACCTAAAGCACACCAGCTGAGGGTCCTTGCAAAGCTCGCCGTGTCTGCAGGTCCTCTGGCCACAGAGTAAGGCAGGTGTAGTTGCACTGATCCTGTGCTAAAAGCCTAATCCTTCAGCTTTTTGGATCCTACCATCAAATTCCCTATTTTTAAGTATTCTCTGTATAAAGTGTTCAGGTTGATGTCTCTTGTAACTGAATCAGTGTTGATCTGCCTGAGGGCAGGAAGGCACTGCAGAGGTGTCTGGCCAGGCTGGATGGATGTGCCCAGGACAATGGTGTGAGGGGCACCAAGGCCAAGTGGCAGGTCCTGCTCTTGGGTCACACCAACCCCGTGGGTGCTCCAGGCTGGGGGCAGAGTGGCTGGAGCTGCCCCAAGGAAAAGGACCTGGGGGTGTTGGTCAAAAGCGGTTGAACATGAGCCAGCAGTGTGCCTAGGTGACCAAGGAGGCCAACAGCATCCAGGCCTGTATAAGGAACAGCATGGCCAGCAGGGCTGGGGCAGTGACTGTCCCCTTCTACCGGGCACTCATGAGGCCCCACCTCGAGTGCTGTGTCCACTTTTGGGCACCTCTCAACAGGGGGGACATGGAGGGGCTGGAGAGTGTCCGGAACAGGGCAAAGGAGCTGGTGAGGGGTCTGGAGCACAAGTCTTATGAGGAGAGGCTGAGGGAGCTGGGGGTGTTCAGCCTGGAGAAAAGGAGGCTGAGGGGAGACCTCCTCGCTCTCTCCAACTCCCTGGAAGGAGGGGGTAGCCAGGGGGGGTCGGTCTCTTCTCCCAAGGAGCAGGCGATGGGACAAGAGCAAACGTCTTCAAGTTGTCCCAGGGGAGGTTTAGGATGGATATTGGGAAAAATGTCTTTGCTGAAAGGATTGTCAAATGTTGGAAGAGGCTGCCCAGGGCAGTGGTGGCATCATCACTGGAGGTATTTCAAAGCCGGGCAGATGTGTTGTTGATGGACATGGGTCAGTGGTGGGTTTGACAGTGTTGGGTTGATGTTTGGACTTGATGATCTTAAAGATCCCTTCCAACATAGATGATGATAGAATCATGGAAAGGTTTGGGTTGGAAGGGATCTTAAAGACTGTCTAGTTCCAACACTTCTGCCATGGAAGAGGACAACTCCCACTAGATCAAAGACCCTTCCATTATGTCATCTTACTGCTGCAGATCCATTAATCCTCTTTTTCTCACACTGTGCACTTCTTGCAAAGCCTTGCAAATGTTGCCTTGGGGTGGGATTTTCCCCAGGGAGCAGCCAGCTCTGATCCCCTCATCTCTGCTGAAAGAGCTGCCCCACATGTGGGTCCAGTTGCTCATCATCAACCCCCTGTCTCAACTGCAGCCTCATCTCATTTGGGCTTTTGCACCTCTACATTTCCCCCCAGACCTGGAACCATGAGGAGCCCCCATTGCCCATGGTGCCAGCTGTCCCCTGGGACCTTCCTCTTCGGGCACCATGGTCCCCCTGTGCCCTCCCCTTGCCACCCCCCGGCTTGTTTTCTGGGTCTGCAGCTGGAGAAGCCGTGATGGCAGCCAGCCCTGGACCAGCCCCCTCCCTCTCCAGATCCGTGCGCGCCTTCGCAGCTATTTTGTACTTGTTTTCCAAATCAATGGTTTCTTTTGATCAAAGTTCTGGCCTTTGTACAAAGCCTCTATTATCTGCAGCAACTTTTATTTCCTGGAGCTACATGCTCTGTAGGTGTATCGCAATATCTGAGCATCCTCAGGAGATGACAAAAAGCTGGTCTATTTAAACTGTCAAAATTTCTCTTCAGATCCTTTACCTGTCAACAGCACCAGCTTTATTTGCTGGTGGTGCTTTGGAGGATGATTCCTCTGGCATTTTAAAACTTAGCTGTTTTCTTCTCTCAACTTCTATTCCATTATTTATATTAAATTGCACACTGCTTTGTGGCCTTAAGGTGTTTTTTTTTCCATTCTCTTAAGTACTACCTGCACTGAGGCAGGAGGTAACTCCTGGGGGGCCAGCGTTCAGGAAGGGTGCAGGAGGGGAAGTCTGTCTCCTTGCTCATGTTAAGTATATCTATAATGTTGTAACTTCATACAGACTACAGAAAGTCTTCTTTCTTATGTTAAAAATATGTATTTTGTATAAATATTTACATATATACTATATATACACAATGTGCGTGTATTTGTATCTATGGACATTAAAGACAAGGGCTCAAACACTCTTTCATTCCACCTGGAAGGGGTGGCTGGTTGGACGTTGTTCAATCCTTGGGACAATTAATGCCACCACTCAGTTAATGCCACCGCTCTCACACCATTCATCCGCCAGTTTTAAATGTGATGGGATAACTTGGTGAAGGCAGCCAAAAGAATTTAAATAGCAAATGACAAATGCCCCTTACAAAACGTCAAGTTTTTTACCTCTAAAAGTGATCTGCCCCAACCCCTGCGCCCAGCTGGCGGAGGCTGGGGTGGTTGTGGCAGCAGCATGACATACGTTCTGGTGGGCATCCAAAACCTGGGGGTGCTCAGGGTGCAGAGTAACCTCTCAGTTTACACTTCAGAATTAATTTAATTTATTGAGATTGGATGGCAGGAAGTCAGGGGCACTTGGTCTGGCAGGGTGACCTGTGGGTGGGCACCAACAGGAGGTTCGTGGTACGAGGAGCACATGGGCATCACTGCTGCAGCCGAGGACATTCATAGAGTCATAGAATCGCTTCAGTTGGAAGGGACCTTTCAGATCTAGTCCAACCATCAGCTGTCACCTTCCGCAGCCCTCTTAATGGGCAGTCATGCCTGAAAGCAGGACGGGGGTCAGGGTCATTGCAATGGGGTGTCTCTCCCTATTTTTTACTCTCTGGGGTGGTCCCAAGGGGCTGGATTTGACCAAGCCACAGCACAGGGAGACCAGCATCTGCCTTCAGCCACCCTCCAGCACCTCCCTGCAGATGCTCTCTTGTCTCTGCTTTGACTGCAGATGCGAGGCGAGCATCGCAAAGCTGTCAGGGGACATCAGCATCATCCGGCGTGAGGCCCAGAAGACCGACAAAGAGATTTATGGCCTTCACTCTGCTCTCAAAAATTGTGTTGGCGATTTTGAGGTGAAGGTGAGTAGAGAAGCCTACAGTGAAGTACCTGGTGAGTTGTGACTATGCATACGCAATTATTGCTCCTTTTCCTAACTGCTGACCAATAGTGAAGATTGATATGGTATTCATACAATTTATCAAGACTTTTAATTAAAAAAAATGTTTTCCGTGATATTGTGGAATTATAGAATAGTTTGGATTGGGAGGGACCTTTAAAGGTCATCTAGTGTCCCTCCTGCACTGGGCAGGGACACCTCCCACCACACCAGGGTGCTCCAAGCCCCCTCCAACCTGCCCTTGAACCCCTCCAGGGATGGGGCAGCCACAGCTTCTCGGGGCAACCTGGGCCAGGCTCTCACCACCCTCACACCAAACAAGTTCTTCCCCACAGCTCAGCTCCATCTCCCCTCTTTCAGGGTCAAACCCTTCCCCCTCCTCCTAGGGCTCCCCTCCCTCATCCAGAGTCCCTCCCCAGCTTTCCTGGAGCCCCTTGAGGGACTGGAAGGGGCTCTGAGGTCTCCCCGGAGCCTTCTCTTCTCCAGGCTGAACCCCCCCAACTCTCTCAGCCTGTCCTCACAGCAGAGGGGCTCCAGCTCTCTGGGGGCTCAGGCCACCTCAGGTGTCCTCAGGCCACCACCACCAAAAGGCGATAGGTGTCCCAGGACACAGGGTGCTTTGCTTCACCTCATGAGTTCCCTTGATCTCTGCATCCCAGCAGAGGGCCCACAGGTCAAGTTGGTGAAGGGGCCTCTTGTCCCCTCACCCCAAGAGTGAACGATGCTGTGAAAGGAGCATCTCCAACTGAAGAAGCGTGGGAGAGCAGCAGGCACCTGGGTCACCCCGCAGCCTGGAGAGAACAGGGCTCAAGGATTTACCCCTCGGTTCCTGCCACCTTTGGGGGGATGTCCCGAGCCTTGGTCAAATAACCAAAGTGTTGCTCACCGGTGTGTGTGAAACCAAACCCTCCATCCACAGAGACTTTGTCTTCAGCAGGTCTTACAGCTCCGGTATCTCTGAGCTCAAGTCTTCACCCTTTACTGAATGAAATTATTGGTGAGAAAAGTTCATTTTTGTGTGGCTGTGCCTTGATGTCAGCTGTGTTTTTCCGTGCTTGCAATCATAATGCATATTTAAATGTGAGTGCTCACGGTCTGGCTCATAAAGGCGTTCTCTGTTGAATTCTCATTAGGTAATGCAGCTATTAGGCAAGATAGAGACTTCCAGCTCCGATCAAAGCTCGAGTTTAAAGACAGTCCAGGGAGATCAACAACATCAATTGCAACTCCTGGATTTGAAGTAGGTGACAGAGGGTTTTTCATTATGATAATTCACCCTGAGTGCTTTAGTGCGATGAACAGGTTGCCATGGAACAAGAAAACAAGCCCGTTAATTAACATCCATTCAAAACACTAAGAGAAGGTTAATGAAGATCTGTGCCATAAAATAATGAAAATACATAATGAAAGTCTATTGTCTTGCAAGCTAATTGTTAAAACGAGGCGATAAATGCCACCCTGTAAGAGGAAAGGTACGAAGCCAATTAACTTCCCATGCTTAAGAGAAAGGCACCAAGCACAAAGGCGCGATTTACCATTATAATTGGGGCTGATTTGTGACTTGCCTAATGCGCAGAAAATGGGGTTTTCGATACCTCTTTGCACCATCGCCGGGGCCGGGGTGCTGCGGTGAAGGAAGGTGGGCACAAGGATGAGGCAGCGGCACATCCCACAGACCCGTGGTTTATTTATTTATGGCTCACGCAGCGTGTTTTTTTCCCCTTCCAGCTGGAGGAGTACTTTTAGGGTGCCCTTTTAATCCCGAGTTTTAGAGAGGAGGGAGCGCCAGGGAAGGATGCATCGAACAAAAGCGCCTGGAGCCAAATCCAGAACAAAGCAAACCATCCCGGCGCTGAATAGCGGAGCCAGCACAAATAATTTAAAATCTAATTATAATAATCCGGCAATAATGATATTTCAAAGGCATCCTTAAAATGGCAACGTATTTGAATAAAAATTTATTTTAATTAAGATTTTATCTGAGTTGTATTCAGAGGTAAAAATAGGCTAGAACTTTAAACAGAAGAAAGTTCTCTTCAAGAGAAACGGAAAAGGAATAGGGGTGAATGGGGAAAGTCAATTCCCCGTTCCAAAGTGGGCAGTGAATTAAAATTGGGAAAAGGGAAGGAGGGGCAGGGAGACAGAGAGCAGTGAGCAGTGGAGGTGAATGGGACAAGAAATGGAAACAAGAAGGAAGGAAAAAGGCAGCAATGCCAAAAAATAAAAAAAATGTAAAACTGAATTGAAGCAAATGCTGAGGGGTTTTTAGAAAAGTTAACGAGACATTACTTGAGTTTTCATCAGAAGGTGGAGGCTTGAAAAGAGGTGGCTTTTGAGTCACTGATCTGTGCTGTCATTGTGTATTGAAAGGAAGTTCCACCTCAACATGAGGAGGAACTTCTTTGCTGTGAGGGTGGCAGAGCCCTGGAAGAGGCTGCCCAGAGAGGCGGTGGAGTCTCTGTCTCTAGAGACATTCAAACCCCACCTGGACACGTTCCTGTGGGACCTGCTCTGGGTGGACCTGCTCTGGCAGGGGGTTGGACTGGATGATCTCCAGAGGTCCTTCCAACCCCATAACATTCTGTGATTCTGTGATGCTGTGATTTAACATAAAGCCCAAAATACTTATTTACTAAACATTGAGGTTTTATGCCAGTTAATACAAAAATTAATTAAAATAGGTTGCCCTTTGGAGAATGCCTGTCTCCTTTTATATTGCTCCTTTAACAGTCTACCAGATTTATGCATTCTTTTTATAGAGCTGAAATAAAATTTAACTCCTGGAACAGACTGGAGCTTCCCTGTAAAACTTGGCATGTTTAAATCAGGTTTACAGCCCAGAGTTACCTCCTCACTTGACAGGCAGTTGTCTGGGACCCGGCCGCCTTTGGCTGCAGTCTGGCAGTTGTATCATAAAAGTACAAACTGATGTTGTTACTGAAAACTGGATGAATTTTAAACATTATTCAGGATTTCATGGGAGTTGTGCCTTGATCAGAAAATTTGGCCCTTCACGGTGAGAGGGGTGGATGCTTCCCTCTCACAGCATCTCCGTGGCCTCCTCTGGCTCTCCTCCAACAGGTCCGTGTCCTTCTGCTGTTGGTGGCCCCAGAGCTGGAGGCAGCACTGGGGGGGTCTCCCCAGAGCGGAGCAGAGGGGCAGAATCCCCCCCTGGCCCTGCTGGCCACGCTGCTGGGGATGCAGCCCAGGGTGCGGGGGGTTTCTGGGCTGCCAGCGCACGTTCTTGGCTCATGTTGAGCTTCTCATCCACCAACATCCCCAAGTCCTTCTCAAGGCTGCTCTCATCTCTCTGATGCTAATCAAAGAAAGTTGAAAATAAAGTAAAACATACTACTCTTTTATTACTAATAAGAAAACCTTAATATTAAAAAATAAATTATTCATATTATTAATAACAATTGTATTATTAATCACCATCTTGTCACCATCAAGTATGTCCCTCCAGAGATAGGCCCCAGCCACCATCATCGTCCTCAGCAGAGCCACACACCAGCTGTGGTTGATGGGATTTGCATCCCAAAGGGACTGTTGTGACCGTCTGGTCTGAACCCTACAAGCCGTAAAGCTCACTGGTGAAGCTGTAACTGCTGGTGTGGTTCGTGGAAATAATTTCCAGTGTTTGTTAAATGGCTTAATAAAATGTTGCATTAATTATTCCTGTAGTTCTTCCCCTTCTCCCCCAGGCAGACTTTGCTTGATTGCCAAAACTTTTCTAAGTTGCCTAAATGCAGTCTCACATAATTTGGTTTTAGTTTTAAACACTTCTTAAGTCTAAATATTTCCTTCTTCCCCACTTTTTCCATGGGGGAAGAAGGGAATGCCAAGCCAAACACCAGCTGCCAACTACACAAAGTTTGCGTCTAAGCCTTTGAACGAAGCTGACCATCAGCTGTGTCCTTCACGGTTAGTTCACCTTTGCCCATTAAAATGATATTCCCCAAACTTGTTCAGTAATCAGCAACAGCATGAGACCTTCATTTTATGCCTGATGGACTAAAAGTTCCAGATTTTATATATATATATATATATAACTGTACATATGAAAATAATGGCATG